>VZTT01035283.1:0-15338 GCA_013400855.1 Buphagus erythrorhynchus | reverse complement strand
AAAAGGCAAGTGCTTCTCCACAGATCAGTCCTTTCCTATGAACAACAACTAAAAAGCCTGTTAATGTTAAGTGACAAGGCTCCTCAAATCAAATTGGTTATGACTGTCTATAACTCAAGTATTGTGGTTAGAAGTCACATGCTAACCTCAAACTCCAAATTTCCCACTCTAAAAATCAGAAGGTGATGGAATCCAAACTCCACACAAAGTGGCGATACAAGCAAAAAGCCATGGTGTACAAAACTGACAGGAACAGGAAAGCTTCTCTTTAACTACTTGTCACTGAAACTTCCCCCCCTCTTCCAAGGCAATCAGAAGAGCACAGAACCAGGACCTCTTCCCTCAAATGCTCACACAGAAAGTCAAAAATCTCAACATCAGCTGTGCTAGCACGTAGCCAGCACTTATATACTCTTCAATCTTCTTAAACGCACGGTATTTAGTAAGAAAGTGAGGCACACTTCTCCACACCCATCTAGAAATAATGGATTTCAAGACAGGATACACGCATCTCCTTTTTTTGTGTTTCTGCAGAAATGTTTACCTGTATGTTCCTAAAAATCCAATCAGCAGAAACTTTCCTGGTAAACCAAAGGAAAGCTAGGGCTTTGCAATCTACAGTACTCACTGGGGAGAGATTGCAGGGATTAGCAATAGTAGCCTAGATCAGAGGTGTCACATCAGACCGAGAGGACTGCCCCACAGCACATATTTATGCAACCTACACGCAAGATCTGCAGAGCTTAAGTAAAGCCTGTTCCCAGCTTAACATTGTGCCAATTAAAGGGAAAAAAAAAAAAAAAGAAAGAGGCAAGAAAATAATGGATGACGAAGTGTTTGCCTCAGTCTGCAAATAAACCAAAACAACTCATACCCAAGATATGAACTCATCATCAACTCAAGCAACAGCAGTAGAAATTACTGATTAGACAATGTACAGTGAAATGAAAGGAAGATGAAGAAAGTAGACACAAGAAGGAATGGCAACACTGACAAAATTCTGCAATATTGAAAGGGGGAAAGTAATGCTGAGTATCATGAAAACTAAGGAAGAAACAGAACAGCACCCAATTCTAAAAATCTTAGACTCCAGATTTCAACTTCGCCTTCAAGTCAGCAAGCAATCACTTCAGATTTCAGGATTGACCAAAATAGTCTTTTAGGCAGACACTGTATTTTTAAATAAAATTTCTATGTAATTATTGAAAATAAACAACAGAGCTCCTAAAACATGCATCTAGTATTGCACACTAACACTGAGTAGCAATTTCTAAATAGGAGACTGCACTTCAAGAAATTATCGGTGGGCAGTCAACTAATTTACTAATTTCTGCTATGTGTAGTAAATGGCTCTGTATCTTTATACTAAAGACACTACAGATTCCAAAACTTTTTTTGTATCCTCAAAAAGTACACTTGTTTGGAGATGGGCAACCAAGAAGAGGAAGGCTGATTCTGAAGCCAGAGAAAGGCTGTAGGGAAGAACAGGGAGGAAGGGGAGGAGTGGGCAAGGACCTGTGGACAGTGGTTGCACTTGCCAACCGTGCACTGCAGTAATGAAGGGAGCAAGTGCCACAGCACTTTTATTTGCATTTTTATTTGGGTTTTAATTGCGACTGCCCTGCTACTAACCCCATGAAATCAAGCTGCAAGCACTAACGAGTGAGATACCTCAGCAGGCCTCAGCTGTAATTGTTTTTGGGTGTCTTCCAGCCCCTTAATGAAGCACGCCACAGAACATCTTGGACATCGAAGGTTACTCTCAAGCACAGAGATTTGCAACCAAAGATAAGAAAAAAGCCATCACTCCATGCACAGCACTGTGTTCATATTTGTATGCAGAAGGCTGCTCACATCATCTGTACTCCAGGTAAAATGCTTGCATGGAGTGGCCTTGCAAAAAGCTACTTACCTCTCTGAATGCCAGCTCTGTCCTTATACCTATTGATCAACTTATCCCCCCACTTGGTGCACACATAAATCAGTGAAAAGACCAATATATTTTATTTCTAGGATCAATACAAGCAATGTGATATAGCTACCACTAAGACAATTGAGTTACTCCAGAAAACAAGAATTTACTTCCTCTGTAAAGACAACCCTCAATTAAGGGTTCCCAAACCAAGATAACTGTTCCTTAACAATGAAGGCTAGATGATGAAAAAAAATGTGTCATAGATTTAAAAAAAAAAAATCTCAAAGGGACTCCATCTTCCCATCACTGGCAAATTCTGTTCCCTACTAAGCCCCTGAAGAATTCCATCACTCCCTCCAGAAAGCTGTTCCCAAAGGGAAGGGATGGGTGGGGAACACACTGGAATTTTTGCTCTTCAAAGGCAAGTTTTCTCTGGGGTTTTAATATGGAGCTATTCTAAGTTGAATTGCAGAACTCTAAGTCTCAATGGTGAGGAAGCATCATTTATTACTAGCTTTGTCCTTCAGTGGGTGTGTTCCTTCAAAGTAGCAGGATGTGAGTGTAGAAAGAGCAAAAGACACAGTAAAAACTAGAAATCTGCAAAATTCAAGTTGCTATATGAGACAACTAAACTGAAAATAAAGCTAGTTGATAGTATCTTCATCTACATTTCATGTCCTGCAGTAGAATATTATTTTCTATTTTTACAAGGTCCTTTATAAAGCTATAGGACTAAACAGGTAAAAATAATGTATGTTTATCTTATTACCTCTTACAATATAATTTTGGCATAGCCTTGGCTTATGAGTGAGACAACTCCCATTTTCTATTTTCACTAAGGAAAATGACAAAGTCAGGACTCCAGTATAGGAACTCCTGTGTTGTTCTTGAGTCTGTGCCAGGTGTTAGGAAGCCTTCAAGAGTCATTACATGTCATTTTGTCCAAGCTATAGTGGAGATTTAATACAAATTTACTCAACCCATTAATTTTAATGCAAACATTAAACATTTTTAAATATAAAGCACTTGAACCATGGATCTTACCTTCAAGGCATTTCATAACAATGAAACAGACAAAGGAAAGGCCAATAAAACAGCAAATTCTAGTTGCAACTTCGCTACAGCAAACAAACCTCCTTTTAGCAAAAAAAGAGATGTTACCAGCAGGATTCCCAGAGGACCTGTACTATTCCTGTATGACCTGGGAAAAGGGGGTGAAGGAGCAGAGTGATGGTGTTTACCTGCAATACCTAAATATGCTGCAGTCCCTCCCAGCCCTGGCTGCAGAAAGGCATACAGAGGGGTGTAAAAAGATACCAACTTCCTAAATAACAAAATGGGAGATGAAATTCAGCAAAGAGTAAGTCTGAAGAAATACCCCCTGGGGAGAAAACGCCCACCTTTCTTCTACAGCGATGACTTCTAAACTAGATACCATCACTTTAGGAAAAAGATTTAGTAAATACAGGCTGTTCTCCCAAGAACTTCATCTCAGCACAGCAGAGGAAGCAACCAAAGTATCATAAATCACTAAACAAGGAAAGGCAACACAGAATACATCATCCTGCCAGCATACAAAATCAGGAGGTATTTTTACTTTAAATACTGTGCTTCTGCTTGCCTTACCTTGATCAGCAGAACCAGAAAAGCTGCACAGAAGTACAGCAGGAATAACTAGAATCATGAAACAGTACCCTTTGGATAAACACTAAAAAGACTACAATTCTTCCATTTAGGAGGGAAAGCGTGTCAGCTGAAAAAAATGCATGCAAGCAAATGCCAGGCTTTTTTAAAGAATATGACAAGTAAAACTACTGGGAAGTGAGTTTCACAATACAGTCTAGGAGACACTGAAATCACCATCAGTGGGTTTTAAACAAAAGGAAGTTCCTTTTCCATCTAATCAAACTGCAGGACTCGCTGTTACAGGATGTTGCAGAGGCCAAAAGTACAAATGGCTTTTAAAACAAGATTACATAAATTAATGGCAAATGTGTCCATCCATCTGCATGTATTATAGCCAGTGGTCTAGACACAACCTCTGTCTCAGAGCTCCTGGATTGCCAGAGGTAGACAGTATATGAGAACATCATTTTATATACAGAACAATTATTGATTATTTACAACTACCTAATAGTATAAACATGGATCACAAATACTTGTGTGAAACAGACATACGATAAGGAAGAACTCCCAATGAGCAAATACAAGAAGGCAGCCTGCTAGAACCTAAACCAAATTAGCCAGAGTGCAAAAAGCGTAAGCTTTGAGCAGAGCTGGTCTTCAGCATCTGAACAATAAGAACAGATGGTTCTAAATTTTAGGTTTTGTTTATAGTAAGACTGGATACTCCTCAAAAACGCTTAGCTTTAACCTACAATTCATGGCCTAGCATCTAGTTCATCCAGAAGGTCACTTCAGATGAACACAACTCCATCTGGTTTCAATTTACTACTAGATACATGGTAGGGATGGCCAAGCTGACATCTCCCAAGAGGCACATGGCTCTTATCTCTCTAATGCAGCCCTTGCAGAGGACAGGCCATTGACGAGGTGCCTGCAATTGCTGTACCTGGCAGAGAGCAGCAACTGAGGCAAGCCTCATCCTCTGCACCCCTGCTGGGGCAGCCAGCCTCTCCCAGCCCCTGCTCCTTCTCCCTTCCCTCTCCCTCAACACAGCACTGCAGAACAAGGTCCCCAGGGGAGCCCAGGCAGGATGGAGGTGGGCAGGAGCAGCAAGTTTGTGCGGGGAATACAGATGAAAGAAAACGACTAGAAGGTAGATGGAAGAGGTAAGGATTGTAACTTGAGAGCTGCAGGTTTTTGATTTATTCAACAGCCTGGCAAAATACATAAGCCTGACTCTTACCAGTTCAAATGTTCCATCCCCACATTTATCTTTTTTAATACGGCATGGGTGGAATTTTTCATAAGTAAAATAAAACTGCAATGTACCAAAAATACTATTTGACCAGATGTTTGTAACAAATTTACTACATAAATAAAGTAAAAATATGTGAAATATTAAAAGTAAAGCACTTTTTGGTAGTTTGTGGCTTTGAAACAGCATATTTCATTTTTCTGTCTGTCTTGAAATAAAAGGATAATAGATCACATTACATAACAAGATCATATATACCTTTAAAATAATTTTGGAGAGAAAGTATGAATCCCCTACAGGTAATTGACCTGAATTTCTTAAACATTTGCTTAAATGAGTCTTGTGAAGTGCACACATGCTTTGTATCAGCAAACTATGCTAGGAAAGGACTGTGCTATGAGAATATGCACATATGAATGGAAAAACAGGCAACTTGAGAGAAAACAGGAAAGAGGCAGCAGCACAGGCTTAGTAAAAGTGATCACCTGGATGACCAAAAGGGATCCAAGGCAGGAATATTTCAAACAGTTACATTACTGGCATATTCAACCACAGTGATCCTTTAGGGAGCAAATGACCACTAGTAGGAAGACAGACTCCTGTTAACTTCATTCAAAGATGCAATAATCAGGACTTATACCAACAGTGCCATTGCTGGAAAAAATATTTTAACAGATTGCAAAACTTGGCTTGTTTTGTATCTTTTGCATTTCAAACTGCAGTATTTTTTTTCCATGGGAGTGCTGTGGTTGGCAGGCACCTCTAGAGATCACGTGGTCCAGCCCACTGCTCAGAGGTGGGTCTCCCAGAGCAGACTGGGTGACCAGTGATCAGGTTTTGAGTATCTCCAAGGATGGAGACTCCACAACCTCTGTAGCAAGCTGCTTCTTGGTTCATCACAATGGAAAAAGCGTTTCTTACATTTCAGTGGAATTTCTTGCATCTCAGCATACCCGCTGCCTTGACATTGAGCACTGCTGCCAAGAGTCTGGCTCCCTCTCCTTCACTCCTCCTGTCAAGTATCTGTACCCACTGGTATGGTCCCCCCACACCTTCTCTTCTGCCACATAAACAGCCCCAGCTCTCTCATCGTTTCCCTATATGACCTGAAAGAGCAAATCCACCACCACAAACAGCGCTACTGCCTGGCTGATGTGCTGCCATAGAGGGGCTAAAGCACACACAAATAAGGTTAAGCCAAACAGAGGTACGATTCAGCCAGCATCCATTTCACTGGGCATCATCCAGTGTGCCAGCTGAAAAGGAGTCAGTTTAAGATGCCCTTATCAACTGGCCACAGTTTCCTTTCTCACAGCAGTAAGGCTGTATGCCAGCTGCCTGAACAACAATGCAGCAACCACTGAAACTGGAAGGGCCCAATGCCTTCGGCAGAGAACAAACCACACACTGTTCGAATACAGCAGAAGCTGTTGAGGGATCTTGGCATCCACGGCAAGGTTTAGCTGCTTGAACAGATGCTTGAACAGGACAGAGAGCAGCAACAAGAGAGATATGTTATTAACCAATGATAAACTGCTTTGGAAACCTTACACATGTTGCATCCCTGGACTTTTTCAAAGCACAGAGAACTTAAACACATGAGGATTGCTGCCTCAAAGTTGGAACAAGTTTTTAATCTATAGCAATTTAAATTCCGCATTATCACAACAGTCAGGCTAAACTATTATTGAAACTTTTTTGTTTCATGTGACTAGTAACTTCAAGACTGTTGTAACTGTATCACTGCAGCCATCTGACCTACTCAAGCAGTACAGATAACAAACCCTGGCATACCAGAAGGGCAGCAAACCACAGCAAGACTATGCCCACCAGAGAATCCTGCAGCCTCTGCCACCTCACCAAGAATTTCAAGCTATCAACGGAACAAATTGATGTGAATTGATAATACAAGCTCTTCCTGGAAACAGATTTAAAATATCTTTATACAAAGACAAATCAAACAAAACAAACAAAACCCAGGAAAAATAAACCAAACCAAGCAAATACATATAAGGCCCTAAAGTCTTCAGCATTTAGTGCATTTTATAACTTTACAGTCAATGAAACAATTCCTCCACCCTGCTAGAACCAAAAGGAAAAACTTCCTCACTGCATTCACCTTTGTATCATTTTCAACATCATGTTTGTTTTTGCTGAAACAAAGCAAGGCAATCTCAGGCTCTGTTCTCACTGCAGCACACTGAGGTGACACAGCAGCATCTCCTCAAAGTTGTACATAATTTCTACAATGCAGAATGCTTTCATGGTCAAACTATGTTCTCTAAGCTGGTCTGAGGTTAAATTAATGTGTAAAATTAATCCTTGGGTATTAAATAACCTTTTTCTCTAGGCCCCATTAGTTACCCTACAGGTATGGACTTCATCCCTTTGTCAGAGCACTAGCACACAATGTATCGATAACCACCCTACCTCCACACACAACCTCTTCACAGACGTGCAGGCATGCACATTTCTACCCAATTCCTATTTATAACACCATATGCTAACAAAAATACTCTCAAGAAGTTTTAAGTTAAATACCAAAGAACAAGAAAGTCTTCAAGCAGCTGTTACGTGCATAAAAGCATTGCTCTGTTTTTGACAGACACTGCCCTGGAACAGTGAGTGGATTTTGACCTGAAGCTTACGTCTGCCACTTACCAGCTAATTCTGGCACAAGCCTGCACTGGAAATATGCCTGACCACCCATCATTAACCAACAACCTTCAGAAACTCAAAGGAGTTTACAAGGATTTCATCAGCACCAAATGACTTTCCCAAAAGGCCTCAGAGACTAGCATTAGTCCTACTTCTGAAGGGTCTAAGTAAGTCACAAATGCAGAAGACAAAAAGGCTATAATAAATAATGATTATTTCACTCGGTAGTAACTGCAAAGTCAAATAACTCTACTGTTCTATTCACTAAAAACACTGCTTTCAAAATACTATTTTCTTAGTGGAGTGTAAAAAACATGTCAATGAATAAAGAACTTGAATTGATATAATCTGTGTATGCTGATTTCCAAAAAACACTTGTACAGTCCTTGCATTGTGTGCAGTCATTCCCTCACTGAAAAGTAACAAAATCCAGCAGCACAAGAGCCAGGGATCCCACAAGTGTCCTACTGAAGAATTCACTAAGCAACCCACTCACAACAGTCCCAAAAGTTATTTCTGAATTGAAAAAAGTGCTGTCTTTGTACAAGACCTCTCTAAGGAGCCTAAAGAGAAACTATTTAGTCTCTGGATAGGCCAGAAGAAAATCTTGCTTTATATAGAGTATCCGTTTCCCTTTTATAACAAGTTTCCTTTCTGCTGCATGAGAAAGCCTTCATTTAAATTGCAAGTACACTATGTACATACCTAGAGGTACAAACATACGTACTAGCACTCAGTACAGAACAATACAGAAGCAACTAGAAAGACAGCATCCTGCAAAAGAAAAAGTTGCTATTCCAATAGCAACTTAGCCTGTTCAAACCAAGAGCCATCAGATATTAGACAGGCTAAATCCAACTGAATTACAAATCTAATGAACATGGTAAATACCACAGGAGAGAATAACATGCTGCCAATAAAAGGAAAACATCGCTCAACCAACCAGTCGAGGTTACTGATACAACTAACCCAGAGATCTGAGAACTGCCGTTCAGACAGTCCTATGACTTGGCAGGACATCACTGAAAGAATTTCAGTCCAAGAGGCCACAGAGAAGGGAAGACAGCTCTTCCTCTTGAGCTGTACAGCTATGATGAGAAGCATCCCACTTGATTCATAGGCAGTATTAAATGAGCTCATTCTCTGCAGAAGAGACAGCATAGAACATCAAAGTAGCAACATGGTCCAAAAATCTTTGATATCACTGACAGGAAAAAATTAATTACTCACAGTGTACTGAAATCACTGATGAGCACAAACTACAATGTTACAGGTTCCTTATCTCCAGAATAGTAACAACTAAAAAACATGAACTCCAGTTACAGTCAAAAATGGCTTGGAAAAGCAAGCAACAAACCAACCCAGAATTTCATACACCTATCCTAATGCACCAGGCACCAGAGAGGAAATGAGCGGAACACGAAATGCAAAATAGTACTGAAACTGCCCATATCAGACTGAGCCCTCAGGTAAGAACAAGTACTGGAGCAGGTACAAGGGGATGGGGCTGAGCAGGGACCTTCCTTACCAGCAGCGAACAGCAGCAAGCTGCAGCACACTGTTCATGGCAGATGATGCCAATCCAGCTCTGTCTTGAAAACAGAGAAGACAAGAATATCTTTGATGTTAATAAAACTCTAGAATAATGGATAGGAACAGCCAGTAAGCCTAAGAGTAGATTGCTTTTGAATCTGGGAGTGTGGGGGAAATCAGTTTTCATTTGAAGAAAATATGTTTCCACTGTACATATTACATGGGATCACCTGGTGGGTAGACAAGCAATGTTTCCATATAAAATTGTTGTAAAAGATTCTTGGAGGACAGAAGAATGCATTTCTGATGGCAAGAACCAAGTCTCACACTGAACACAAAAAAGCAAGAAAAGAAAAGTTAAGAAAAAAAATACATAGCTAGCACAGATTTCTTAAACTGTGTTTGAATTTTCAAGGGCAAATTTTGGGAGAATCAGACTCTAAGTGCTAAACTAAGGCTGTAGTTTGGCAAACACTTTAAACTGGCATAAATTTGCATTGCTGCTGAAAGAAAGTCTCACCATCTGCCAGTCTTCTGTGCCAGCACAAACATCCGAACACTGAACCAGGAGCACTTCTTTTGCCAGTTTATTTTTCAGATGGATCAGTTCCCCAAACCAGTTCACAGGATGGCCATGTAAATACTTGTGCTGGCAAAGAAGAGTTACTACTTCTCCAGCACTGCCAGCCCAAAATGTTCATTGAACTACAGCCTAATACAGGGGTACGGAGAAGTTCTAGCAGTCACAGGTGGTGGTCCCCACCCTTGGACATGCTATTTTCATACCACCCTTCAAAGCTGCAATCACCACACAGCTGCCCCTCAGAAACCAGCATATCTCTGCAATTTTCTCTAGTAGGAGAACCTGTCAAATCTCAGCAATGTTAAAGTTGGCTGAAAACAAGAGTCTTTTCTGGATGCCGCTGTGCTTCTCAATCAAAAGACCATTTGCAGGAGAAACTCCAGTTGTCTGACCGTCTGCTTCACCTGAGACTCAAAAGGCTTGTACATGAGGAACAACAAATGAAAGCTACAGTCATCCCATGTCAGGGCTCTACTCCAACAGGGATTTAAGAATTGTATATGGGCTGTTGTGTATCCATGAATCACCACACAATCCTTCACTGACCAGCACACTCATCTACACGAAAACAACATCACCAATAGAAACACTGCTGTCAGGGAAAGAACCAACAGATAAGGATGAGCATTGGTCATATTCTCTATCAAGGTCAAGCAACACAAGTAAGTACTGGGAGACTGAGAGGGACCTACCCACACTTTCCCACAACTCAGTGGCAAATTCAAACCCATACATGAGGTCATTCACTAGGAACCAATTAGATCAGTAAGTTTTCTACCAAGAAATAAATTCAAGGTGTGATAGTGAAACGATGATGCAGGAGGATCAATGTAATCACAGATGTCACAAGCAAAATGAAGGGAAGCCCCCCACTTCACAGACATTCCTGGGCCCAGATCTCCAGTCACAGCTCTTGGGTCCTCAAATCAGAGCAGGACTTATCCAAGCTGCACACCTGTCCCTGTGCTCGCTTTCCTTTCTTCTACCAGAGTTTTGGCATCATCATCACTTTCCAGTACCTGCTTGGTTGCCAAGCTCTTGTTCCCTATCTCTTATTTTTCATTTGTCTTCTTATTGCAACACGTGCTTACAGCTGTATTTTGTAGAATAAGATATAGTGGAAAAAACACCCATAGATCTTACTTTTTCTTGCTAACATTAATCCAACATGTTTGTAGAAAAGCTGCAACATAAATAAGTGGCAAGAGCAGAGAGCCTCTTCTGTCCAGTTTATAAAAAAGCTAACAGCAGGATATGAGAAATCTACTCACTCTTGGAGAATTATTTTCTAAAGAAGCATTACTAACTTTGAAAGAATCTAAATTAATAGGGCACAGTCAGACTAGTCTGAATCCAGAGTCTTCTAAGTCTTCAGAAAACCCCAGGATCTCCAGAGTAAGAGATGAGCAATTGCCAGAAAAAGCAGAAAAGCAAGTTTGCCCAATGTGTAACAAATAAACTTTTTTAAAGCTACAGGTGGCTGAGAAGCAGTGAGTGCCACTGGCCTAGTAGAGAGAGGAGAGCATTAAAATGCAGCAATTTGAACGGGATTGGTCTCCTGACATATTTCTAGAAGAATGAAGGAAAAACTAAAGGGATGCAACAGGGCCGGTCAAACTGTCTATTTAATGTCCTTCCAACAAAGAACAGGGGGTAGGGTTTAAGGGGCAGTTGGCACTGGGTGCAATGCTGAGCAGAAAGAGGAATAGCCAATGGATCAGATGTCTGGTTACATGGTGAGTATTAGGAACCCAGTCCACAACTGGGAAGCTGCCGTATTACTCCAGGACCAGTAAAGGTGTAAGCTTCAGATCAGCAGAGTCCACAATAGGAGAAAGAGAAAGCTAGCAAAAAAATCATAAGCCTGCCCCCACCCTTAACCCCTTCTTCATGCTCCATATGGGGAAGAAGGAAAAACCTTCTCACCTGGGTAAGATTCAGAATGATTTCTTTTCCTGATTTTGATGAGCAGGCTTTTACCTCCTCCTCTCTAGCTAAGTAAGAGCAAAACAGGTAGGAAACAGAAATACATGCACATACAAATGTGGCAACTGATAAGACAAAGGAAAAAAAAAGAGAGAGAATTTATGAAAAGATGAAAATAGAAAAAACTAGAAAATAACAGGAAGTAGGAGAAAGACACCAGAGCTCAAATATGCAAGTACGTGCCACCTTCTGCTAGAGAAAAGAAGGAAGCAGAGTCTGGAAAGAAAGAGAACAAAAGTAAGCAATGCAGTAAGTAAGGACTTGCAAGATGAGTAAATAGTTAGCCATTTTCTTATACTTGCTGCTGTCCTCACACACCTCAAAGGTACTTGGCTAGTTTATAACTAGTGCTGTATAGATATCTTTCAGGCTGGAGAGTAATTTGCTGGCTCCCAGGACTAGGTAGAACCACATCAGTTTAAGTAGATCAGTTCTAGACAGCCCAGATAGTCTAGAGAAAACACCTATCAGAAACTTTAAAATGCAAAATCTCAGGTCACAATCAACATTTTACCTTGTTTCACCTTATTTCATGTTCTTTGTCCTAATGAACTGGCCCTGGTGAATGTAAATCAGTTTGAATTAGATCTTGTTAACACAACATAGCTTTTTCCCTGACAGGCAGGTTTACAAGCAAAGAGATTCACTGTATATATACCTCAGACCCATTTCTTCTTGCTTTTTCATACACTGCTTCTAGACAGTTTGTAGAAGTGATGGCAAGTTCACTGCCAACGCCACCAATGGGTTACAATGGGTTACAACTTATATGGTTACAATACAAGTTATTTGAAGTGATACTCTAGGTATCCTCTGCTTCTCTTTATTCAACTCTGAGGTAAATCTTTGAGAGTGAATGACAGTTTTGATTCTGCTTTTGCTGGAATTTTAGACAACTGAGCTTTCCTGCACAATAAAAGCATTGACTTTCGTGGGGAAATAAGCAAGAGAAAACAAAGCAATGCACTTCTGTGACACCAAGGAGTAAAGTATTGTGCTTTTACTGATCTGATCCCTGCACCTGTTCTGAACCTCCAAGCAGAGGGATTTCAGCAGCGACTGAAAACCAAGTAGGAATGTAAAATACAGTCATCCAGGAATTACAGGCATGATTCAGGATTAAAACTCCAAAAGCCCTGCCACCTATTCTCTGCAGAAGCATACCACTGCACATAAAAACAGAAGCAGTATTCCTTTCTGCTGCAAAAAATTGAAATCCAGCAAAACTGATATTTTTAGAGTGCAAGTGTGAAGCCTTGAAGAGATTTAAGAGCGCCTGAAAGGTAAATTGGCTTAGAAAAGTCCTGCAGGGATCTATGAGGACTCTACACCATGTCCCCATTGAAAAGTTTTTGCTCAATACTGGTTTGACTGAAGAAACGCAAAGACAGCATTACAAAAAAAAAAAAAATACCCACCCTCTTTTCTTTATCATGGGAGTTTCCCGTGCCCCGAACAAATCCAGGGCTGTTTTTTGCTGTCCAGTTTCTCCCTTCCTCCCTCCCGCAGCTTCCTACCAGCTGAGATTCTGCAGCTGCAGCAACAACAGTCCATCTGTGACAGTGCAACCACCTCGGCAGTATGACTCCTACCATTTAACTGGCTTCCTTATGCTTTAACAGAGGTAGCAAAGTCTGAAGGGGCTTCACCCCTCTTTTTTTTTTTTTTTAAACTGAAAAGATACTGATGAATATTCATTACTAGTTCTCTACCAAGGGCATGGATTTTATTTAAAGAACTGGAAAGGAATCGCAAATTAGGCTAATACAATGGGAGATTTTGATTCAGTTCTCTGATCTCGACATAGAGCTAAGGAGTATGATTTTTGTAGAAAAGTGACTTGATGAGAGTAAAATAAAAACTCTGCCCAAAGCAGCCCTGCTCCATGGCTGTGACTCCGCTGCCTGCCACAATACCATTTGCCAGAGCGCCACACTGTGCCACCGGGGCACTCACTCACTGATGCGAGTCTCCTAATCACATTTTTTAGTTCTGCACCTGGCAGGCCACATCCTGAGCCAAGGCTTACCAAAACCTGGCCCATTCATGCGAGCCTACAAATGCTATGCACAAGTCGTTCCACGCTCTCCAGCCAGTGCCGCTGCCGGGACACTTCGCAGCCAGGCCCCTGCTTCCTGAAACCCGTCAGAGTACTGTTACCCGGGTTTTTTCGGGAGACCACGAAAGAACTCGCATTTCAATACTCATCACCTAGGGGATAAGCTTCTAAGTAAAGTGGTTTTTAACAAAACCCAGGCAGAGAAACAAGATCACCTTTTTTCCTGCAAACAAATCCTTTCGCACCTTCCCGGTTGAGAGCAATCGCCAGGCTGCCCGCGGGACAGCAACCCGCCCGTCGAGGCTGCTGCCCAGGCCCGCTGGGGCTGGGGGTCCCGCCGCGGCCGGGCGTGAGCCACAGAATTGATAGGGGTGGAAAGGACCTCTGGAGATGATCCAGTCCAACTCTCCTGCCCAGGCAGAGTCACCTCGAGCAGGTGGCACAGGAAGGCGTCCAGGTGGGTTTTGAAAGTTTCCAGATAGAGACCCCATGACTTCCCTCGGCAGCCTGTTCCAATGCTCTGCCACCCTCAATGTAAAGAAGTTCTTCCTCTTGTTGAGGTGGAACTTCTTGTGTTTTAGTTTATGGCCACTGCTACTCGCCCTGTCACTGGGCAACACTGAAGAGTCTGGCATCATCTTTTTAGCATCAACCTCTGAGATATTTACATACATTAATGAGATCCCTGCTATCCTCTTTTCACTAGACTATAAGGGCTCAGCTCCCGCAGTCTCTCTTCATGACGGAGATGCTCTAAACCCCTAATCATCTTTGTGATCCTTTGCAGAAAGACAGGAGCTTCTTTCTCATACTGAGGAGCGCAGAACTGGACACGACTCTCAAGTATGAGTCGGCTCCGGGGAGCAGAGCGGCAGCGGGCGCACACGCACAGCACAGTCCGCACAGGCACCCGCACGGATGGACGGACAGACAGCCCGCCGGACGGACGGACGTGCGCCCACGCACGCAGCCCCGCAGACGGCCGCACACGTGCGCGCACACACGCCCGCACCCGGGGAAGCGCCGGCTCAGCCGCCCCGCTCCCGCCCCTCGCCACAAGCCCCCCGCGACTGCAGGAGCAGGGGGAGGCCGGGGTTCCAGCTCCCTCCCTCCCTCACTCACTTTCGTCCTGCCGTTGATTTTGTAGTTGCCCAGCTTTCCGTTGCAGTGCCGGATGAGATCGTCCATGCTGTTCATGAGCAGCCGGATGGTCTGGCAGCCCGGCTCCTTGCCCTCCACCCAGGTGATCTTATCGCCGCGAATGTCCTTGGAGGAGTCGCTCTTCTGGCTGACGAGTTGCCCGTCGGTGAAGCGGCCGGTGTGGTGGAGGGCCCGCACCTCCTCGGCCACCAGCCCGCCCAGCTCCTTGCCGAGGAAGTCGTCCACCACGCAGATGCGGTGCTTGTGCATGCAGGGCACGATGTACTCCAGCGCCAGCCGCTGCGGCACCAGCGACTTGGTCTGCCCGTTGGGGCGCAGCGCGGCCCCGCCGGGCCCCGCCTGCACGCCGCCCGGGTACAGGTTCGACTTGTCCCGGTACAGCAGCACTGCCTCCCCGGAGGGCGACGGCGACTGGGCCGCGGCCGGAGCCTCCGCCTCACCGCCGGCAGCTGCAGCGGCGACGTGATTGTTGGTCAGCGGTGCGGCCTCGGCGGGGACCTCCGGGGACGGCGGCGCTGCGCCCTTCCCGACCCCCGCCCGGCTGCCGCCGCCCGCCGCGGCC
>VZTT01035281.1:0-13626 GCA_013400855.1 Buphagus erythrorhynchus | reverse complement strand
TTTTTTGTATCGTTTGTGGGAACCAGCCCTCCATTAAACGAAGGTGAATGCCACATTTATATCCAACCCATTTTTAGCCTAAAGTGTCTTCATGACACTGACTTCAAGTACAAAGGAAAGCTGTAACCAAGGGATCCTTTTCACAAACACACAACAACAACAGGACAGAAAAGTCCTAAACTTGTCACCTGCAGTGCCACAACCAGAATCTCGATGGGAATGGAGAATTACGGTGGGAGTTGGAATCACTTCCATGCAATCTGGAGGAGCAGCTCACACAGGAATTACTTCCCCAAAACTTAGAGCTCATCTTTCTCCCTTTAAGCAGCCTCAGCCATGGCAGGGCTGGAGCAGGAGGGAAAACACCGCTGATCCCCAGTGAAACCCGGCTGGATTCATCCCCCACATCCATCCCAGCCTTCATCCTCCCCACCCGGAGCTGCCATGAAATCCGGGCGGCTTTTCCTGCCCCGGGAATGGGGGGGGACTTACCGGGACCGCCACCATCCCCACGGCTCGGTGCTTCCACGGGATCGCTCCCTGGCAGCCCGCAGCGATCCTTTGTGTCCCTGGGACACGAGCCTGGCTATTCCCACGCGGGGAAAAAAAAAAAAAAAAAATCCCCAAATCCCACTTTGTCCAAGTTCAGCCTCTCATCCTCAAAGCCGGCGCTGAGCCGCAGCTGCCCGGCCTTTGTTCCGAGCGGGATCGGGGCTGCCGAGCGCTGCTGCCATCGTGTCCTGGGAAAACGGGACGCAAGAATGGGCCCAATGTCTGGGCAGGGGCTGTGGGCAGGGGGAACTCCTGGGGGTCTCCATAGGAAACGCTTTCCATTGGGCAGGGATGTGTTATTAACGCCGGAGCCCGCCCCGCCCCGGGTCTCCGCTGGGTCCCTCTCGCGGGGCTCTATTCCATGGATTCCCTTCCAGAGCCTCTCCCAGTTCGGAATTAGCAGCTTAAGGACAGCCCGACAATGAGCAGCGCGGATTTCCTGAGCAATTAGGGAGAACCAGCCTGGGAGAGAGAGCCCGATGGGAGCGAGCAGGGAAAAGCTCCTCAAAGCTCGGATTTTCCTTCCCGCGGCCGTAATTGTTTTGCCTTCCAATTAAAAAAAAAAAAAAAAAAAAGGAAAAAAAAAAAGTGAGGAGCAAAGAGGGGAGCTGAGAAAGCACTGGGTAAGATTAGGAAGCTGCAGAGCAAAGTTGGCCGTGAAAATAAAATATCAAATATCTCCCTAGGCAGATTTAGAAAGGCGCTGTTTGTTAGGCTGGGGGTTGTTGTTTTGTTTTAAATCTTCTAGGAGGAGCTGACTGGAACAGCCTGAGCTGCTGGGTTCCTGCTGGAAAACCGCTCAGCTTTGCTTTTCCAGGGCCATAATTCCAAATACTCCGAGAAGCGTGGCTGAGCCTGCCGGGGAGCTGCCCCCAGAGCCGCGCGGTCAATCTGCCCTCTGCCCAAAAATTGGTTATTTCCCCCTCTTACCTTCGATATCAGCCCTTCAGGTAGGGACGAGGCTCTTCTGGCAGCAGAAGCAAGGCGGCGGATGGTTCATTTTATTCCCTTTTCAGCCCTCTCTGCTTCCATAGGGCTGCAATGCCGGGGCTGCTGCTAAAGCCCAGCCTCCCCCCTAACGCGTCTCGCTCGCATTGTGTTTGTCTCTCCTCTTCCTCCGCTCTCCTTGGCTCTTCCCACAGGCAGCCAAGGCCAGTAAACAACTCATTGTGAAGCTGGGCTGGATGTAATTCCTTGGGCTGGTGGCCACCGGGGCTGAGTCGCCTCTGCAGCGCGCCCGGCTGCTGCCACAGGCTTTTATCCCCCTCCATGCAAATAACTTCCTGAATATCTCATGTAACAGCCCGGCAGCTCCGGGCTGCTCAACCTGAGCCCTGCGAGCTCTGCTTTAACGAAGCACAGAAACAGGAGCGTGGATTCGGAGTGAGAGCGCCGGCGGTGCGGATGTTTCCTGCTCCCGGTGGGCAAAAATCCATTTTGGATGTTTAGGAAAAGTAGAGGCAGCAAATGTGGGGGAATGGTGGCGGAGTGGCCAAAGGCATCGCTGTCGCTGAGTGTGGGGCTGGCAGAAGGGTGGAAAACCTGCCAGCATCACCAGTAAACTTATGCAGAAGCACAGTTTCGTGGCTTGTGGGCATTTTCAGGAGGCTGCATGGAAATGCTGATCCCTGGGGAGATGCGGCTGCTTTTCACACCCATTCTCATGCGAAGATGAGAGCTCCCAGGGGGAACCCATTGACCAACACCGCGGCATTCGAAAGCTTCTTTTAGGGAAACAAGGATATCGGGAGCTGGGTGTTCTCACACAGATTAGGATGAGCTCACTGAAACCTTTTCCCAGATTAACATCTTGAGTCTGAGCTTCAAAACTACCCGGGCTGGGCAAACCCATTAGAGAGGAGGCTGATGGCCCCTTAAAGATTAAACACAGCATAAATCTTAACCCAAAACTCCTGCGCCTCTTAAAGAATTTAGGCAGAATGTGGTGATTGTGCCAACTTTGCTGCTGCTGGAACGGACCCAGGCAGCTGTGCCTGGCTGGGATGTTTGCTTTCTCTCCGGAGTTATTGGTTTAATTAAACTCTCCTGACAAAAGTCTTCAGCTGTTGGGAACTTCAAGGGCTGGGAGAACAACTCCTTAAAATGTTACAGGGGATTGGGAATGGGATTTATGCCCTTTGTGGAGTTCATCCTCCTAGACCACTGTAGTGATCCCAGCTTTGTATCCATCCGTGGCTGCCATTAAATCCAGAAGTTGTAGTGAGCAGGTTGTTCAGTCACCGCATGGTTTAGGATTTTTTTTTCTTTTATAAGGAGCATTTTTTCTGCTACAGCCAAAACTAGGGGCTGGAAAAATGCAATCTGTAGGTATCTGAGCCATAATGCTGTTCTCTAACCTGTAGAGATCACACAAAAAAAATTAAAATTCCAACTTTTTCCCCTATGGAACGTACAATTTTTGGTATTGATGAGGAGGAAAACAATCCCCAGAGCAATATATTCCTGCTGCCCTCCAAGGTACTCAAAGAAATACGTGGATGCCTTTATCCTTCTCCTCCTAAATAGGCCAAATGTTGTGCTATCAACCCACTCTGTGTATTTTTTTTTTTTAACAAATAAAGTACAAACATTTCCAACACAGTGCCCTTAAGAGAGGTTTATTTGCCAAACATGAAGAAAGGAGGAGGCAGCCTCTCTTCTTGGTTCCAGTTACAGAAACGTGTTTGCTTTAAAATGGAAAAACAAGGAACAGACTCCTGGGCTCTTCATCTCTGCACAACCCACTTGGTGTCCCCACCCTGATCCCATGGTGTTCGTCCTAGACTTGGGACAGGGTGGGATTTAGTGAACTCTCCTTGTTAAAACATTGGCAGGACATCAATAATCTGGAGTTATTTTGGAAAACAAGAGGAACTGGGCTCTTGGAAAGCTGAGAAGGCACAATGTCTTGAAGAAGAAATTTTACCCCCTCTTTGCAGAATTTGCTGCCCATGCACAGAAACCCCATGGAAGTGACACTTCTGGTCTGTCTCTGGTTGGGTCAGTGCTGGAGTGGCTTTGGGACTGGGATGTGCAATTGGTTTCAGCCAGGCAGGAACACCTGAATTTATGGGATAATTTTGCCTGGAAAATGAGCATATTGCATTTCCCGGTGATTAACACTTAATTCTTCTGCTGTCAAACCTGCTGAGTATTTTCAGTCAATTGAGGCTTTCTTGTGCCAATTTTCCTACTTCAGGGCACTTAGGAGCCTTCCAAGGAGCCAAAAAGCAGAACCCAAATCCAGCTGGCACTTGAAGGCCACTGGAATATACATGATCAAGCATTAAATTTGTTCCTTTATTGCTCATTTCTTTCCCCTTCTTTCCTGCACCAGCAGAACTCATTTGCCATTTGGCCCTTAAATATTGCATGGCTTTGGTTCATCCTGAGGCTTCCATGGAGCCTTCCATCCATAGAATCCATGAACAGGCTGCTGTGGCACAAATGGGGCATCCAGGGGTGGCTTGGTGGCATTTGAGTGATGTAGGAACCCTGCCTGGGGAAGGGGGTACCCCCCTGAGCCCAAAACATCAACTCTATGCCTCAGATTGTTGTATTTGGATTTTTTTTGCCTGTCTGCAATGCATTCATGATATCCTGTCTTGCTCTCTCATCCTATGGCACAGTTTCTAAAGGTCTCACACTTTTAAAGTATCAGCTTTAGGTCCACAACTCCTGTGGAATGATGTTTAGTGTCTGGGTGACCCCAAAGGATCATTATTGGGGTGATTAAACCGAAAGGTTTAAGTGTGTTTGAATGGGCAGTTCCATTGAGGGTTTTTCCAGGAAAAATAAAGGAAAATATTAGTAATAGTGGCATTTTCCTGGGGGAAAAGAGAAAAAAACATCACTTTATAAAAACCACAGTTGGTGCTGGAAAAGATTTTAAAGGAAAATTCCTGAACAGAACCAGGTTGAACAGGGCTTGGAGCAACCTGGGATGGTGGAAGGTGTCCCTGCCCATGGCAGGGGGTGGAACTGGGTGAGCTTCAAGCTCCCTTCAGCCCAAACCACTCCACTATTCCATGATTCTCTGACTCTTCAAGAGCTCATTAATGCTGCAGAATTCCTAATGTTCCATGGTTTGTCAGGACTTCCATTTGAAACCTTTTTTTGAAAAGTTTTATAACACAGCAACCAAAAATCCCTTTGGAATCAAACAGAAGTGCAAAGCATCATCTTTTCAGTTTTGGGTTTTTTTTAATAAGCATTTAGAAGAATTTTAAAATAATTTTAAGTGCTGCAGAGAGATGGCAAAGAAGAAAAACAAAAGGGAAGTGCCCATTTGAAGCCGTCCCCTTGCAATTTTAAAAAGGCCTCATTTAAAAATCTCAGTTTGTTTATTTATCAGCACTTAATGTTCCATTACTTTCCTATCCAGGAGAACTTTTTGCCAATAGATGCCAAGATATTTCTTCTCCAAATGTTTGGACCTTTCTGTATTTAATGCACTTAAGCAAAGGCAGGATCATGAGCTGCTGAAATTGGGGAAAAGGTAAAATAAAAATTTGTGCTGCTTGCTGGGCCAGGCAAATCCAAACCTTTGGTGGCACCACAGCCTGGACTTGAATGTCCCTGCAAACCTCACATTTTGTCCTCAATCCTTGTTTTTATTTTATCCCCAATAAGCCAGGAGAGTAATCTCTCCTGACAGAGTCCTCTCCCAGTCTCCAGCACTCCTCGCTCCTTTGCTTTCCATGTCCTACAGGAATTTAATCAGGCTCTTCCAAGGTTGTCTAAGTCATTTCAGAGCCTTTAATTTCTCTTGTTGATGGAGAAGGGATTCATTTTGCAGACTTGTCACTCATTCCTCATCTTTCCCATAACAAGGAGCAATTTCCAAGCATGACCACATCAAGCCTATGGTGTCCCCCTGCAGAAATCACATCCAGGAGAGAAATTCCTGGTTATTCTTTTCTCCAGAATGAATTCAGTAAGTCCCCATGTCTGTATTTTCTGTGGGATCTGGGTTTGTTGGCTCCTTTTCCCCAGTTCAAAGGGACAGATCCCTGTGGGAATGGACACTGTTGTTTTGACAGGAGGATCCAGCTACTCCGAAATCTTATCCCTGGAAAAGGGAGCAGGTGTTTTCCAGCAGAGCCTGCCCACTCCAGCTGGGCAGAGCCTGATTCCCAAGCTGTGACATTGCTGCTGCCTGACCGTGCCCAAAGGGACACCAAAACTCTTCCCTTGTTCTTCCCATCCTGCAGAGTGGGGTTTTCATTAAAATCAGGAGAAGTAGAGTTGGTTTATTGAATTTTTCAGAATCCTGGTGACTGCTCCAGGCAGGGATAGTGGATTGGAAGGTGATGCTGCCCGTGGCAGAGGGGTTGGAACTGGATGATCCTTAGGGCTGACAGTGCCAGCAGGAGGTCCCATATCCACATTTCATCACTCACACCTTCCCTGGGCTGTACCTGGAATGTGACATCAGCAAGTCCTGGTGTTTTCCTGGAGGAAAATGAGTTTCACCAAAAATTTTGGGAAGGGTGGCGAGCCAGCCTGGTGGGAAGAGCCACCACAGGGCAGAAATGAAGGGAGAAGACACCAAAGAGGACGTGCCCAGGGCTGGCTGCTGTTCCTAGGCAGGAGCATGGAAGGAGGTTAAATTTCAACAAAGCCCAAGGACATAAGAAATCAGGGAATTTATTCTGTGTTCTGAGAGCAAAAACTCCCAGTTTAAAAGGGCTGGGAGCACCCCAAACAATCGAGGGTGCAGCCAGGCAGGAGCACAATTCTGCTGGGCATGAATAGAAGGAAGAAGCAGCTGAATATCAGGAAATATTTGGAACAATGCAGAGATTGGGCTTTGCTGAAGGCTCCCAAGGGAAGTGGTAAAAGCCACATGGGCTGAATAATGGAAAACCAGAGAAAACCATGGTGTGCATGTCATGGAGAGAAATCCTTCAGCACAGGCCTGGGGAATTCTCGATCTTTAGGGAACATAGCATTGCTGTTGTGTTAATAATGTCTTTAAGAGCCTGGGTTTGAGTCACAGATGGAAGATTCCTTGCAAAGGAGGGAGGTGGGGAGGTCCTGGCACAGGTTCCCAGGGAAGCTGTGGCTGCCCCTGGATCCCTGGAAGTGTCCAAGGCCAGGTTGGAGCACTCTGGGACAGTGGAAGGTGTCCCTGCTGATGGCAAGGGCTGGGACTGGATGAGCTTTGAGGTCCTTCCCACCCAAACCAGTCTGGGAATCTGCCTCTTAACCCCAAAATGAGGAAGTTTGGAGCCCAGGGCTCACAGGGAGCTCTGTGATTGTGCCCAGCCAGGGTCAAATGCCCAAACTGTGCCTCACTTGTAGGACTTGAATTAGCAAAGCTCATTAGCAGAGCTAATCTTGCCCAGCCTGAGCTTTGCTGGTGCACAAACTCCCAGTGTTATGCAAATCCAAGCAGGTTCATTTGTGTTATGCCACCACTGCTTCACTCCTGCTCTCTGGTTGTTGCTGGGACTTTGGCCTCCCCTCAGCCTCACTAATTGCAATTAAGATTTTGGCAAAGCAGCCAAGGCTGTCTGCTCTGGGTTTGCTCCATACCCCTGGACGATGCAGGTAAGCATTTCCTTGGGAATGGCCCCAAAATACCCCCAAAATGCCCATCAGGGAGCCCTTACACCCCCCAAGCCTGGTACACCAGGACCTGACCTTCTTCCTCCTGACCCTCTCTTCTCCAGCCCATAATAAACACTTGGCATCCACTGGACATCCAGCCTGAAGTTCAGACTCATCCCAAAGCTTGTAGTTCAAGACCCAAAATTCCTGCCCAGGCTGACTGGTGTCCCACAGGATCTCCTGACAGGAGATGGGCATTCCTTCAGGACCACCAGGTTGGAAATAGAGCAGCAAGCAAAGAAATCCATGAGATAAACCAAATAAAAGCAGCTTTGCTAAAAGCATTTTGACTCCTGAGGGAAGAAGAGCTTCACCATGCCAGGGAAAGGCCTCCCTGTCCAGGAGCTCCTTAGATAAGGATGGAATTCCTTCTGTAACCTTTCCCTTTGTTTCCAGAGCTTTGTTTTAAAGAGGAAAGCAACCCCAACAGGGCAATGCCTCTATTTTTTCCTTTTACCTTTCCTCTGTTGACTCCTGATGTCCTTCCAAGGCTGGGGAAGGTGTGGCTGCCCCGTCACACCCCTGTAGCAATGGGGAACAAAGACACACAAACCTCCTTCGTGCTCAGAAGATCATTTATTGTAACAAACAGGGTCTTTTTATACTTTAAACTTAGCCAAACTTAACCAAAACTTGACCAAAATGAGCACTCATTGGCTGCCTGCCACTGCAGTGTCATTATTCATGTGTCCCTTTGTCCAGTTAGCTCTCTGTTCCTGTGGTGTCCACACATCTCCCATGATCCCTTAGGATTTTAGCTTTTAATTTTTCCTATATTTCATTTTTTAAATATTTTTCATATATTTGCAATCCTGTAATTCTTTAGTGTATAACTCTAAACTCCATATCCAGTGTGAGCTGCTGCTCTCCCATTTTGGTCAGACACAACAATTCCTCTCCAGGCCTGGCAGTCAAGGACCCCTCACTGCCTCAGGCTCTGAGAAATGCCAACAAAAGTGAGTTGGGGGGAGCAAACTTGGGGTAAATGACTCCATTACCTGAAGCTGTAATTGGAAGATTAACCCCTAATATGAAAATGAACCAAATTTACAAAAGTATGAAAACCCATGACCCGTCATCCATTTTGGGTGGACACCCTGGGGGAGTTTTGTCTGCCCAAAATGTACCTGAAGGCCCTTCAATAAATAGAGCCACTTTTTATTCCCTTAATTCTGTCTGGCCTCTGCTTTTAGGTAGCCCCAAAAAGGCATCACCCCAACCAATCACTGCCTTATGCACAAGGTGACCATCAGCCAACTCTGGCCCACAGCTGAATCCTTCCCAGAGTGTTTTCTGGTGAACAAAAGTGAAAAAAATCCTTATTCTTATTTCCCACACATCCCTACTCCGGGGGACAGCTCTCCATGAAATGTGAGACCCTCACTCATAATTCATGGGCTTCCCATTTTATCAGCATTAAGTGACCAGGGAAGGAGAACTGCACCTCCTGTGACTTGGAGCCAATACAGGATTTTCTCCTGGGTTCCTGTCTTCCCTCCTTTGCTGTTTTGCTTTTCCTCTGGGGAAGGATTTACCTAAAGCAAGGATTTTATTCAACATTTAATAGTGGTTGTATCGAGTGAAGTGAATGGACTGAAGCAAATCAACCCCTCTAGTTTTACAGAGTCTGATTGAAGTCTTTCCTGCTGGTTTCTTGTTTCTGGCAATGCAATTTCATGAATTATTAATCATGCTGGATTCCCCCAAGCCAAATGGGGAATGGGAAATAATAGGATGTTTTTTTGGTTTATAACAGCACCTGCAGCCCAACTTCCATGAGACCTGCTGCCCTGGAGTGTGTCCTCTGGGCTTGAGGATCCTTTCATCCATCCCTTTCCCATCCCACAGCCACAGATCTCCTCAGCAAGAAGAAATCTGGGAGGATTGTCCCTGTTTTCAGCGGGACAGTGACACAGCCATGGCCAAGGGTTTGCTGAGGCTTTGATGGAGCTGCTCTGGATCTGTTGGAAAGGGCTTGGGTTAACCTCATGCAGCCAAAAAGCCAAATGGTTCAATCCCAGACTTCTCCACCCTGGGCCTGCCTGGGGAGGGTTGGGAAGGTCAGGGAGGTGCCTGGTGGGCTCCAGGAGGCCATGGTTGGTCCCCAGTTGGACTCAGGGTGGGTTTGGAGCAGGATGGGATGTGGAGGCCTCCAGGATGTGCTGACCCCTGAAACCTGCCAAACTCTGCCTTTAGTGCTGAGGGCAGAGCTGAAGGCAAATCCCAGCCCAGGAGCTCCCAGGAGCTGCAGATGGAGTTTCCTCAGGGCTGGAATATGAGTTCCCAATCAAAGCAGCACCTTCCAGCAGCTCTCACTCCATGCCAGGGGGGATCCAGCTCTGGCTGCACTGGGATCCAGGACAGGAAGCAGAAACCAGCACATCCAAAGGGAAGTGCCAGTGCAATTCAGGGAGACAGAAAAACCAGCCTGGAATTTGTCCAGGTCCTTGGGGTTGTCACCCCATCTCCTGCAAAAGGACCACGAGTGGCCTTTGTCCCAGTGCTGTGTCCACTGGGAGAGGTGCAGGGAAGTGGGATCAGTGCTTGAGATGTTCCTGGGTGCTGGACCAGTCCCAGTTCCAGCTCCAGCTCCAGCACCAGCCCCAGCCCCAATCCCAGCTCCAGTTGCAGCCCCAGTTCCAGCCTCAGCCTCAGTTCCAGCTCTAGTTCCAACCCCAGCCCCAGTTCCAGCCCCAGCCCCAGTTCCAGTCCCAGTTCCAGCTCCAGTTCCAGCCNAGATGTTCCTGGGTGCTGGACCAGCCCCAGTTCCAGCTCCAGCACCAGCCCCAATCCCAGCCCCAGTTCCAGCCCCAGTCCCAGTTCCAGCTCCAGTTCCAACCCCAGCCCCAGCCCCAGTTCCAACCCCAGCCCGTGCAGGACAGTTTTCCACAGTTTTCCACAGTTTTGCACAGAGAAGTTTTCCCTTGGCAGCTCTGCTGTGGCTGCACTCAGCTGAAGCTCACCATTAATATTCCCATGAGAACTCAAGGTGACTTTTCAGACCATTCTGTGCAGGTCCTATATTTATCCTAACCCTGACACATCTTTAAATAGCACAGATATATGGCAGGTCCCTGGTCAGAGAGTTCACCACTATCAGTTTCCCTGAGCGAGGTTCCTTGGAGCACTTTGTAAAGGAGCAGATCCTCCCCAAACACTGCTTTGATCCCACATTTTTCTGACCAGCAGGAGTTGCCAGAGCCTCTCCCTTCTCTGTCAAGTCATTGCTACACCTCTTCTATAAACATTATTTGCCCTCTTTCTGTTCTCTTCAGCTTTCCCAAAACACCCCTCCTACCATTTTCCAGAATCCTACTGAGCCTCTCACAAATCCCCAGAATCAGTGAGGTTGGAAAAGCCCTTCAGGGCCATCGAATCCAACCTGTGACTGATCCTCACTTGTCACCAGCCCAGAGCACCGAGTGCCACCTCCAGGTGTTCCTTGGGCACCTCCAGGGATGGGGACTCCAAACTTCCCTGGGCAGCCCCTTCCAATGCTTCACAACCTTTTCCATGGAGAAATTCCTGATGATGTCCAACCTGAGCCCATCCTGGCACAGCTTCATGCTGTTTCCTCTTGTCCTGTCCCTATTCCCTGGGAGAAGAGCACAACTTTCACCTGGCTGTCCCCTCCTGTCAGGGAGTTGTGCAGAGCCACAGGGTTCTCCCTGATCCCCCTTTTCTCCAGCCCTGCCTTTGCCCAGCTCTGCAGTTAAACTTTCCCCTGGATCCAGGAGAACACATGGTTTTGCTTAGCTCTGCCGAAGGAATTCCGAGCCCAAAGTCGTGGAAGTGGCTCTGCCAAGGTAAAGTAACCTCTGCTGTGAACTTGGACAATCAAAGCTCAGCCTTGTTTGTTTTCCTATGTATGGATTTACCAGCTGCTGCTCTCTGACATTTCCTGATGTTTTCTTTCTCCCAATCCAGACGTCACTGCCGTGTTTGTCACCCCACGTGCAGGGGGTGTCCAGGTATCCCCTTCCTCCACCCAGGGCAGCATCCAGCAGGGAATCCCAATTTAATGTTTGGACCAAATTTACTATGGAAGGAACAGGTACAAGCAGCATACAAACACTCAGCCCCCAGAAAAAGACTTGCAGAAATCTTAATAGAAGCTGTAGGAAATGCCAGGGGATCCTGGAAGAACTGCTGGATATTTTATATTAATTTTCTGAAATGTTTGCTCCGAGAAATTTATTCCCTTGGAGATTTCTGTGTTGGATTAGAGAAAACAAGGGGAAACCTGACTATAAAAAGCTGTATTTTTCTCTTGTGAGACACCTGAATATTCCTTGGGATTCATTTTGTTCTATTCTGATGGAAAGCTTTGCACAAGGAGCACATCCTGGAGCAGTCACAACCAGAGCTTGAACCTTGTCATTGCCAAGTGGACATTTGTGTTCCCAAAGTTTGGGATAACTCCCAAAGGCTCCCTGGCTTGCTGTGTGCCCCTTGTCCCTGCCAGGGGATGGTGTCACTTTATCCACACTCACATCCATGGATTAGCCACGCTGGATAAGGACAACTGGCAACTCTTTGTGCTGTTTGGGATTCAAACCAATGGTTCCTCACACACCTTACACTGAAAAATTGGGGTTTGAGCCTCGATTATCAGGTTTGCACAGCCTGGGCAAGGGCTCAGGTGTGGGGAGGACCTCCTTGGTAAAGAATGAGGAAGGATTTATGAAAAATAATTATGTTTTACAGAGCTGCCTTGACACAAATGAAGGTTTGAGACCATTTTGTTGGCTTGTACAAGTTGCTTCTACCAATGACAATGACTTCACACAGTGTCATTTAGAATTTGTGTCCTACCTGATGTCTGAGAGAGCAGTGGAATCGATTTAGGCTGCAAACAGAGCCTTCTAAAACTCAGAAATGCCACAGTTTCAGTTGTCTCAGGGTTCTCTGTACCACAAAGTGTATTTTCTCTATATTTTATCTATATTTTCTTCATATAGTTTTCTCCACAAGCTGCCACTCTATTTGGGTGCACAGTATGAAAAACAGAGCTTGAAAATCTTGGTAAGTCTTGTAAAGAAAGAGTTACTCTAGATCAGAGATTTTTTTTTTATCTTGCCAGGTGTCAGAGTTCCTCAAATGATATCAATGCAGATTCTTGGGTCAAGTTGAGAAAATGACATTTTGAATGAAATTTGGGGGCTGTTACCACTGACCTTTGGAGTGCAGAGAAAATGTGGTTTGAGATGTGGGTCCCAGCTCTCCCTGCTGATTTCAATGACTGTTTGTGTTACCCCTGGAGATATTTGAACACATTAAAAACAAGGAGCATGTTCAGGATCCCTGTAGCCCCAGGGAAGAATTTGGAGCAGCCTGGCTGGACCCAGCTCCTCACCTGGAAAACCTCAACCTGTGTTCCTGGCACGTGGCTTGTCTTTGTTCCAGAGATCCACAGGCAAAAAAAAAAATCATCTGGCACCAAGTCTGGTGTAGCTTCAGGGCCAGAATCCAGGGAAAAGCAACCTCAGGGAGCAGAGCTGGGAAGAGGAGTCTCTGGGGGAGTGGGATGTAATTCCCAGCTCCAGGCAGAGCTGTCTTCAGCCTGGCAGAAACACAGAGGACAATTCCTGTGTCCCTGTTTTCCAAAGGGAGGTTGGAAAATGGGAAGGGAGAAAGGAAGTTCCTGCTCCCTTTTCTCCCAGGGAGAAATTCCTGGGGAAGAAGGGAATCCTACACAAACCAGTACAAATGAGATAAAAACCCTACAAAATTATCTGTGGAACACAAATACAGCAAAATCTCCTCATGGCACGACCCAGAGCAGATGGGCTGGTGGCTGCCCTTTGTCCCCAGACTTTCCCTCAGCCCAAGCACCTTTGGGTTTGTTTATTTGGCTGAGTTTTCCTTACTCTGGAGCTGTGTTAAGCACTGAGGCTGCTCTGGCTCTGGGCTGAGCTCCACAAATACCCAGGGCACAGAGAAGTGGCCAGGCAAAGGCTCAGCCCTCCAACCTGCTGGGTAAAAATAACCCAAGCAGAGTCCCTGGGAGATGAAAGCACCCACAGCACGTCCCCAAACACAAACCCTTTAATGAGGCTGAGCCACTGGGGCTGGCCCAACAATTTTAGGGGCTCTGGTGGCCAGGGTCCCCATGAATGGAGCACTTGTGGAAAGCTTCCCATGCCACAAGAGGGGAGAAGGAGCAGGGGAAAACAAGGCTCAATGAAAGCTTTTAGAAAGCTCTGCTTTTCCAGGCCACGTTTAACATTTAAACTGCTGCGAACTTGATACCTCCACATTCAAACTCTCGTTTCATGACAGCAGCACACAGAAAAAGGGAGAAAAACCTGTTTGGCTTGATTTTCAGGTAAACTTACACTTCTCCAGGAGCTTTTTTCCTGGCTTTTTATATTAGTGGAAGGCAGGTAATTTTACACATTTTTAGAGACTCACAGCAGTGTCAGGGCCCCTCGTGATGAGAAAGACATTGAGGGGCTG
>VZTT01035280.1:0-20716 GCA_013400855.1 Buphagus erythrorhynchus | reverse complement strand
GTGGGTGCACTGGTGTTTTGCCAACAGTAGACCCACTACACCATTACACTGTATTTTACTTTTGAACAGCCAGAAAATCTTTTGCCCTCTGCTGGGTAGTATATGTGAATATGTTGCTTCAGACCTGGTCATTTTACTTGTAAGAGTACTTGCAGATACTCAAAAGTCATTGGAATTATGTTGATGCTTGTTATCACTTGTTTTAAAATGTTGCAAGATGTACTGAAGGGCTCAACTGATTCAAAATTGAAATCAAGAATGGTCTATTAACACTGAAAGATCTGTTTGGAAGAGTGTGTCCTTTCTCACGTTTAGAGAGAACTCACTGTCCTGTTGCAGCTTTAGGAATGTTTTCCTAGTCCCAGTTTGTGGCTGGTATGCTGCTTTGGAGTGTCTTTCAGTTCTACAGTACACAAAAGATAAGTAAGAAGAAGAAGGAATGGAGAGCTGCAGGGAGACAGTGCAGTAGAGCACATCCAGTGCTGCCAAGAGGAAGAAATAGGCACTGAGGAAAAAACGCTTAAAAAACTGTATAAGCAGGAGATGGAAATATCCTGGATTAAGGGTAGGACAGGGGCTGGAGCCTGTTGCTGTCACCTCTGGTGAGGGGCAGAGTACTGTCACAGTGATTTTCCAGAAGCAAACCTCGCACTGTGAGGTGGCAGATTCCATGGGTTCCACCTTGTTTCTGGGTGTTGGCAGTGAATGTCCACCTCCTGTCTCCTGGTCTCCCACTACCTGTGGGATTCTTGTTAAGCTGCATATCCCCAGGAGGAGTGGTGGCAACTGTGGTGCTGTGGTGGCTATGATGATGCTTGGCTCTCCATGTGGAATTTGTGGTCATGTTTTCAGAGACATGTCAAGTACAGCCTGGCCCAGCGCTTTGTTCTGCTGCTGCCACAGCCCAGGAGAGAGTGTGTGAACTGTGTTCTTAAGCTATACCCTGAACAGTCCTTAATTCATTCTGAAGGCTGCAGTGTCAACAAATTGACATGTGAGGGATGTGGGTGGTACAGTTCAATTTCCATTCCCTTTACTTTTCACATGCACTTTAAGCTCCTCAGTCGATTTCTTTGATTGACAAGCTGCCACATGCAAAATTAAATTGTTTTCATCCTTGCTCTTAAAGGTCAGGTACACATCAGACTGTGAAACACGTCCACCTGACTCTCTAGCTTTTTGCAGTGTTTGGCCATCCATATAAATGTTTTCCTTGCACTCCTTGATTCCCTGATGATGCAGCACCCTCTTCAGGTCAGGCCTGACTTCACCGCTGGATTTAATGTGCTTGGGAGGAGTGATTTGAGCTTGCCCAGAGCTTGAATGTATTTCTCAAAGGAAGGGAGAGCACTGCAGCCAACGAGTGGGTGTAGGACAAATATAATGCCACAGTTGGTTTGAAAGGCACCTTTGTTCTGAAACCAGAGCTGATAAGATACCCCATCTGCTCCTTTAGCTTGTATCTTTCCTAGCAGTCAGGAATGATAATCTGTTCAATAAAGCTGCTACAGGAGATGAATTATGGGCATGTTGGGCACATAGGAAATACCAGCTTTGGTGGCATTTTAGTGTTTCCACTGGAGAGCTGGTTACAGTGAGAGCCAGCTGAATCCTCTCTTACTCACAACATTTCCCAAACTCCTGAGAGCACCTTCTACAGATGGCCAGTTTCAGTGAACCATGAGAGTGTCAGTCAGAGAATTGGACTGGATGGATCTGTGTCCCCTATTGCCTGCTATGGCAGATCCACCAGTAATACATATTTTATTGAGCAAGGAAAGAGCTGGTACCGTGAAGTGACTGACAGTTTTTGCTTACTCCAACACACTTTTACATCTGCAGGTGATGACACATCTTCATGTGATTGAGGAACGGATGAATCAAAGCTTGTCTCTGCTCTACAAGGTGCCATATGTGGCTGAAGAAATTCAGGATGAGATTGGTGAGTGTGTGTGCCAGCCCCTACGCTGCTGTGTAAAGACTCCTGTAAGTTTTTATATCCACTGAGCTCCCAAAAGATAGCTCTCTCCTTTGAGGCGCTGCCCTTGACAACAAGCACTTGAGCTTGGGCTCAGGGAAGATACTGTCTGGATGTTACAAAATAGCCGGTCAGAATAGCTTGTTCCCAAGAATTTTCACTGTCCATTAAAAAAAAAAATCAACAGTGTGCAGAATAGCAAAGCTGTCTCTCTAAGTAGGATGAAGAAGATCCGTAAAAAAACCCTAGATGCTTTCTCCCTTTATAGGTTAATCCTGTCTTGCCAAAAACCTCTTGCCACATCAAACCTCTTGGCCTTTATTTGAATATATTTGTAACCAACGCCTTTACTGAGAATTCCAGATGAGATATGCAAGATAAAATAACCTGGCAGCCCTGAGAGCAGTGTTCCCCTGCAGTCCTGCCTCAGCCTGGTTCAAACCATCTGCCCCTCTCTGTTGCTGCCAGGTTTCATGCAGTTTGTGTAATAATTCCTCTTATGCCTTTCAGATGAGCTGCTTCAGGAGCAGCGTGCAGACATGGATCAGTTCACATCCTCCATTTCTGAGTCTCAGGTGGATGTCAGAGTGAGCTCTGAGGAGAGTGAAGAAATTCCCCTGGATGGCAAACCTTTCCACCCATTCCAGGTGAAAACCTTCCCAGCCTTGCCTGAAAGTGAAGGTATGTGGAACTGAACATTAGGTTCACTGGTGGTTTTCCTTAGACAGTAGACTCAGCTGGAACAGAGAAGGCTCCATCCCTTTGGGCGATGTAGGGTAAAGCAGTCACCCTGACAGGATCCCTCGCTCACTGGAGAAGCAGTGCTGCGAGTAGTGTCTGCTGAACTGTTCTAACGATTTTCTGATTCTTCTCTTCGCAAAATTGTCCTCTTTTCATTTTGCAGCGAGTATTAAGTTTTTACAGTGTGTGTTGACTCTGGAATTAATTTTCAGTCTTTAACAGAAACGTTCTGGTGTAATGTTAAATCTTTGTGCTGTGACCTGAAGGACTGAAGGAATTCCCTTTTTTTTTAGTACATATATCTATTTTTTTGTATCATTGGGTGTTGACAGCTGGTGTGTGCGTGTGTATTTATTTTAAAAATGCTTGAACAGAGTCCTGAGCTTAAAGCTGTAGACTAAAAGCTTTTTCCAGGGTCTGAGTCAGAAATCACGCACAAGCCTTTTTTCCTTTCTCTCTTAATCTGCTTTCTCTGCTATTTTTGTTTTTGTTTTCCCTCCTGCTAGATCCTCAGCCGGATTTGTACCATCCAATGAAAAAAGGTTGGTTCTAAGCTGCTCCCTCACAGTGCTTTCAATCACTTTCCTACCTCCTCAGTGTGTTTGATAGCTTCATTTTAGTTCCATACTCACCTTGATTTTCATCTCCCTGCTTTCACTTAGATCAGTAATGTTCAGTTTTGCTTGTTTAGGCCTAGTATTAAAGAAGCCAGCTAGTCTGAGCATCTGATTGTGTGTGTGTTCCTCCCTGTTGGGCTCACAAGGGTCTCAGAGTTGCCTGGAGTGGCTCTTAGCCCTTGGGAAAGGTGGCGGTGGCCAGTGTCTGCAGTGGTGCTTTGCATCTCTCCATGTGTGACAGTTCTCAGATTAAACCCTGCTATGCTGGTGGGGAATAGTCTAGAGGCTCTTCTGCCTCTGTTGGAACCTGTCCTTGATGCCCCATGACACCACTAAACAAGGAATGAGTGTTCTTCAGGACACAGGCTGTTTCCCATCTAAATGTCCTTATGGAGTACAGCTAGAATGGGACAGATAAATCAGGAGATTCCTCCTCCATGTTTGTGCCTTCCTCGGCATCACCTTCCCACATGTAGCATCTCTCCATACCAGCAAAGTGTGTGTGGTTTTCCACTTCTCCCTTAACTCAGGATTAATCCTGCAGTAGATCAGTGGCTAAAAAGCAGCTTTAAGAGCAGCATAGAAATACTAGCATTAAATAATATCTCTGTTAGTGATATGGAATCAGGGAAAGATCAGTAGAGAAGGGAGGCTCTTGCAGAGTAGTGCTGCATGAACTGTGTGTAGAGTAAACCCAGTGTTTTAATCTGCCTTTGATTCCAAATATATTGTGTAGATCTCAGAGGAAAGCAAAAGATTTTGCTAATAACCATTTCATGTGAGTACACATAATTTTGTAACACAGTGAAGGCCAAATAGCTTGAAACTATTCTCATTATCCGTGTTTCTCTGCAAATATAAGTCACCTTCATCTCTCTTGTGGAACAGTGTACAGTGTGCTGACTGCTCTGGCAAGAATTGGGACAGATTTTAGTTTCATTTTTTATTTATTAAATTGTTGAACAACTGCTTTGTTGACTTGAGGATGATAAATTTGTGCTAGTTCTCCCTGTATGAGTAAATATAAGAGTCTCTGATGACCTGGGGATGATGATTGTCCTACACTTGTTCCTCCTCTCCCTTCCCTTTTTATTGAATTGCTCAAGGGCTTCGAAGGAGTTTTCGGTTGGTAGGGTGAGGGGGGGAATTTGTGCAGGTGTGTGTTTTTGGGTTTTTTCCCCTGTGAGGTATTTAATTTAAACTATGCCTTTGAGCTACACAGAGCTGGGTCTGTTACTTGGTACAGCACACTGAGACAAACAGCAGAGCTCAGTGCAGCAGCTGAACTCTCAGCCCTGGAGACTGGGCTGGGTTGGCTCCTGAAACTGGAATAAGCAGCTATAGGCCAAAAGCTGATGCAGTAGTTCTGTATAAACTATTTGTGACTGGTTTCTCCTGAAAATCTCAATCACTTACTTCCATAATAACATGACCTGCTTCAGCAGTTGTGAGAAGTCAGACTGGCAGTCTTGACTGTGCTTGGAATCTGATTACTGCCTCCACAGAGAAATGTGATGTACTAAAACCCAAGATGCTTTATAGTGAAATGTTATTTCTGTGGCATTTTCAGGCAATACAAACTTGTCACTGTAAAAACTTGCCTTGAAGCCAAGTAGCCTTTCCTTGCATCTCATCAAAGAGCATGCTGCCAATTCCAGCAGCAATTGACGGAATGTCTTGGGCACCTTGCAAGCTCAGCAGTTTGTGCAGAGAGGGAGGGTTTGCAGTCACCAGCAAAACCTGAAGTGCTGTAGTAGAATTTCCCCCACATCATTGGAAAGATCCCACTACAGGTTTGAGGCTTCACTATCCTGCTTTTGCAGGATAATGTGTCACAGGTCGTTGAAGTGTCCCTCCCACCAGTGGAACACTGATGTTCTCCTAACATGTTGTATTGTGTCAGGGCAGTTTACATCAGATTCTGAATGCATACTGATCTGATTTATTTATAAACGTTTTGGATCAAAACAGTTTATGCAGAGCGTTCTGTTAATTGATGTTCTTCTCTTGAGCCAGTTCTGGTTCCAGCCTGGAAATGGGGTAGTAGTGTTCTGATACAAAGGCTGGTGCCTCTGCTCCTCCCTTGCCCTGGGATTTATTGTTTCTGGGCTTGTGCCAGGTATAGGACAGCAGCTCATTACAGAGCCATGCCGGGTGACCTTGGAATTCTCATTCCTGAGGCGCTTGCTGATGCGCCTGATTTCAACAGAATGGGCCATGCTGGAAGCATTCCCTGTGTGCTGGCTCTTGGCAGATGGATGTGTGTCCACTCCTGTCCAGGGTCACAGAGGGGTGTTGGGGACCTGGAGTGACACCTGCAGCTGTTACTGGACTCACTGTGTGTTATGCCTTGTCTGGGGCCATCTAACAGAAGCACTTAACAGTGCAGTTTGTCTGGATTGACACCTCAGGCTGATTTTGGTGATGAGTCCTGTCTGCTCCTCTCATTGCCACCTCATTTCCCCTCATTAACAGCCCTCCTAATCACTTGTCACTGTAGCTTGTGAGCTGCCATCTGACACAGCAGCATGAGGACAGGTTAACACTCAGTGGTCTGTGCAGTTAAACACATGATCCATGGCAGCTCTACACAGAGTATGTGATGCTTCCAAAATGTTCCTAAGGGCTGATGGGCTCTCCTTGCTCTTTTGGTGCAGGTTCTGGCATGACTGAGCTGGATGGGCTGATTGGCGCTGAAGAAAAAGTGATTAACAGCAAGAACAAGGTGGATGAAAATGTGGTGAGCTCTCCACCTTTATTTTGTGAAGCTAAACCTGCCATGGACACTAATTAATAGCAGTGGCTTGTTTCCATGTCTCGTTCCAGCTCACAGAATGTCAGTGTGTTCATTATCCATATGGTGTGGGGGAGTCAGTTTGGTGACTGTTGTAGGCTCTTAATACTGATTAGCATCAGAAGGGTGGGAGGGGGAGGGAAGGAGAGAGCTTCAGATCTCTGAGTCTGAGAACTCTCTGATTTAGGAACGGTTTTCCAAAGCAGAGACCCTTTGATGTCCCTTTATTTTTACTAGGTAGCTTACTGTCTGAACACACTGAATGCTGGTGTGTTCCGTCTGTGTTCCCACTTATTTTTCATGACAGGGAAGGCCTCACCTTCCTCTGAAGGTGAGTAACCCAGCAGGAGTTATCTCTATCTACAGTGTTAAGAATTCTCTCGATTCTAGTGACAGCCACTTTGCTTCAGTTCCATGGGTTTAAAAAAATGAAAAAGTCAGCTTTTGAGTTTCCTTTCAATACTGTTTTAAAGCCACAGGTTAGATCTTACGTGACAGAAATTCTGCGTCCAAAGTTAGCAAAATTTGTTTTTCTGTAGGGCTTTAGTTTGAGGTAGCCTGGAGGTAATTAGCTCTAATATTATCTCTGGTGGCTGTATAAGAGTTGGAGAACGTTCCATGCTGTTGAGAGCAGAGGGGAGATGGTAAGTGGTCCTGAGCCTTTGCTAGTGTTCATGAAAGGTCTCTTGTCTGTCTTCCTCTTCCTTCTCCTCCCTGTTTTGTGTGGATCCTTCCATAAAACACTTTTGTGGCCATTTTTAGGTAATTGATGAAACCCTTGATGTGAAGGAGATGATATTCAACGCGGAGCGTGTCGGAGGGCTGGTGGATGAGCCGGTATGTTTGTGGCTGCTGAATCCAGGGACTGGCAAATTCCTAAAGCTGGATTTTGATTCCCATTTTTACTGAATTCAGGGTTTGGTGCCTGGATGCTGCTCTGGGGGCCCATGCAGAGTGAAACACAGTTCAGCTCTGCTGCATAAAGATGTGAACAATAAACACATGTTAGATACTTAACTTGACTCCTACTGCAAAAGTGTTTTGTGGGATAGGAAAGTGATGTGGGCTAGTGTCTGTCCAGAGCTACTAAGTGGGGAAAGAATTTTGTGTTCGTTATCCTTATGATAGAATATTTAGAGGTGAAATACGTAGGGGTGGAATACTTAGATATGAGATATATTCACTGTCTAGTGTATAATTGGTCATATCTCGATACCACAGAAGGTCAAAGACCTTACTAGAGGCCATGGTTTAGGTGTGTGTTCAGCAGTGCATTTCCCTCATTGCTCCTCCTCAGCCTGCTCTTTTTCTTTCCTCCAGGATAATGACAATTCCCTTCGTGATGACTTTGGCTTCAGCAGCAGTGCCCTTATTGGGCTGTTGGTGATTGCTGTTGCCATAGCTACTGTTATAGTCATCAGCTTGGTGATGCTGAGGAAGAGGCAGTATGGGACCATCAGCCATGGAATTGTGGAGGTGAGAAGCAGCTCCATAACTGAGGATGAAAAGAGTCAGTGTTGAATCACATCTGTGTGGGGGTGGAGGATGGCAGGAGCTGCCAGGCCATGGAGAGTTCTGCTTCTGGCTGGGTAGGAATTAACTCTGTCCCTGCTGGCACCATCATGTCTCATTCCTCAGTGTGCAGTTGCCAGCCCTGGGTGTGCTGTGCTGGCACCTGCCACTCCAGAGTTGCTTTTGCTTATCACTAGGATCCAATTAGGCTTCCCTGGCTGGCTCAGGGTAGGATTTAGCAGTAAATGAGCTTTTCAGGCAATATCTTTAGCAGGGCAGTCACTCAATCCATAGCAATTTGTCCTCCTGGCTAATTGACGATTAAGATGTTGTGATTGGCCAAATGGTGAAGAGCAGCTCCTTCTTCCTTGCACGTTTTTATGACAACGTAATGGAGCCCAGAGAAAGCTGCTTTTCCTTTTGTCCCACCCATGCAGGAGATCCTAACAAGCTCTTCAGCGAGAGAAGTGGGTCCCTGATTTGCAGTGTCATTGCAGCGAGCAATGACAGATTTGTGAGAACATCCCTACAGGGGATTGGGTGGGCAGGAGGCATCAGCTCCTGAGCAAGCAGCTCCATTAAACAAATTACCTTTTGCAGTTTATCTTTTTTCCCTGTTTACTGCTCACCACAGTATTCACTCAGTGTTTGTCTGTTGCCTCTTGTTCTGTGGAATCAATCCTGGAAGTGTCTCCTTGAGCAGTATCCTGTGTTTTTTCCAAAGGTGGATCCGATGCTCACCCCCGAGGAGCGGCATCTGAGCAAGATGCAAAACCATGGCTACGAGAATCCCACTTACAAATACCTGGAGCAGATGCAGATATAAAAGAGATGAAGATAGAATAGCCCCGACAGGAAAAGGTGCGGGGTGAAGGGCCAAAGTGGTCCAGTGTTTTGGATCAACTACTGACCAACAGTTGCTTCAAGAGGACTTCATCTTACATTCAGAACTCCTGGATCATTAAGACTATAATTACTACTGTAGAGTTGCAATTTCCATTCTTTTAAATGGGTGAAGAAATGATAATATAACAATATGATATATCAATCTCCTTAAATGGGAAAAATGGATCTATTGCAGATATTTGACTGAGATGTAGTTTTCTTTTTTTTTTAATAATCTGAAAAATACCAGTTCTGTTGTACTGTTGTCTGATACAAGCTCTATATATATAAAAATGGGAAATGTTGATTTTTATTTCTGATAGACCACCTGTATATTGAGGGCCATTTGTACCAGCCCACCTTGAAAAAAGGAGACAGTTGTGGCTCTTCATTTTGGCTTTTATATATAAGGTATTAATCTTTTTTCCTTTTTTTTTTTTTTAAGTGAATTTCACTGGGAGTTGCAAAGAGATTAATTTAGGAATAGGAGCTATTACAATGTAAGCAAGGAAGCAATTGGGAATGGTAACTAACAAAATTCCTTATAATAATAAAAAAAAAGAGAAAAACAGAAAAAACCCCCGTCTTCATATGCCAGTGGTGTGCACCCTGCTGCTTAGCAGCTCGAGCTCTAGGAATCAGGACTCCCTGGAGGCAAGGAGTTAAAAGGCTTCTAGCATCTCTGTTTATAGTTTTTCTAGTGGAATGTTAGAACATGGTTTGTGCATACTGGGGTCTGCACATTCCCCTTCCAGATTCAGTTCTGCTCTAGAGTTGAAAGTTCTGGTATGGAATTGAAATCCTCTGTTCTCAGCCAGTTTCCTTCAATACTCACCTGGCATTAACAGCCCCCTCTTGCTACTACTTTCTAATTTCCCCAGCTCTCCTGCCTCAACAACATGGTAAGTAGTTAAGAGCTGCAGGTTTTTGAGCCTTTGCATCTCCCTGGATGGTGTTGGGCCAGAAATGACAAATCACTGCAGTAACTGGGACCTTGGGAGCTGACAAACACAGAGATCTCTCTCAGCTGAGGAGGGAAGAGATGTTGGGAAAGGGATGCTGCCTGTTTTAAGGGAAATGGGATGCATAGGCCCCAAGAAGACCAAAAGGGACACTGTTCCACTCACCATCATCATGTCTTTGTAATGCTTGTATAGTTGGTGTTAATGCTCACGGCTTTTTTAAATCTGGGGGTTCTGGTAACCTGTGGTGTATTTTTTCTATTTTTCCTGTGACTTTATTTTTCTTCCCTTTTCCGTGTTTCTTCCCACTATGCACAGATTTACCTGCAAACTCCTTAGTGTGGTCTGTGGGGAATGTACAAAGTTTAAACACATCAATAAACACTTTAACTTCCAGACTGTTTCTTCTCTTTATTCATGGGCTTGCTCTAATTCCCCCTTCTCCCACCGTGTCCTGCTGGACTCACTGTGACCTTTCCCTGACAGTGAGAAAGACTGTACAGGTATTGATGTATAGCCATGCCTGGAGTCTTTTGTGGTATTTCCAGATTCTGCTGACTTCTGTGGAGAGGAGGAGGCAGGATGCTAAACCAGTGACCAGATCCTGAGTGTTAAAGCAGCTGCTGGAGTGCAGGTCGGGGAGAGCTGGGGCTGCTGCTGCCGCCTCTGGCTGCTAGTGGAAGATCCTGCAGATGGCTCTCCCCATTCCCAGGATGCAGATGGCTGCTGGCGCAGCCTGTGGGAGCAAGCAGAGCCAAGGCTGTCTGTGGTGACAAGCTGTTCTGTCCTTGGCCATCCACCTGCACTTCTTGGGAGCCTCAGGGACCCTGTGCTGACTGTGTGCTCAGAGCCTGTGACACCCACATGCCTCAGGAATGGGGCTGGGCAGAAGGACAGCAGGAAATCAGAATTCCTAGATACGAGGGCATGGAAAAAGACCTCACAGTTACACAGTTTCTGTGGTTCTTCTTGTGGATGGCCAGATCTGAAATAATTAAAGTCATAGAGCACAGGGCAGGAGTCAGCTAATTAAGGTTAGTGCTCACTGTTTCGCTGCTGCTGCTGTTTTATGAGGGGAAATAACTGTTTGGTTTAAGTCTCTCTTGCAGAACACCTAAAACTAGCAGCCTGTAAAGCTCAAAGCTGTTTCTGCTCCCATGTGTCATTCCTCTCTATTCTCCTTTGAAGTGTGATCTCAAGCACAGATTCCTCCTCTCTCATCTCAGTGAAATGTCCGTAGAGTCATTGCCTTTTAGAGGTCAATAGACAGAATTAATTTTCTTCCGTATTGATCTGTGCAGTTCCCAGTCTGGAAGGAAGAGAGAGAGGAGGAAACAAGAAGGATTGGCAATTTTGAACAGGAAGCACTTGTGTGTCCTGTTTCTCCTTAAACATGGGCTCCTTGGTTCCACTGGAACCTCCATATTCTGGTTAAATTATTCAGACATGGGGGAAAGAGCAGATGCTGTCCTAGAAAATGCCATCTGTTGGCTTGTCACAACTACTTGGGAAAGAGTTTTGATTTTAAACTAAATTTAATTTAAATTATGCCAAAACGTATCTGCGTCCCAAAGCCATTCTTGGACTGCACCCTCAGGTAGGGTGACCTGCAAGTGAAACAAATTACAGAGGCTGCAGATTGAATTCCAGAATTGAATTTGGGTATTAGATTTTTCATTTGATAAATTCTATTAGTCCTGCAAAATAAATGCATCAGTCTGGAATCAAAGTCTATTAGTTCCATGCTTTGGTACAGACTGCCAAGCACTTGGGATCGATTCTTTAGGATGGATTTTGACCATAGCTTTTGAAAAGTCATGTTGAAACTTAGCTGCTTGTAGATGGATGCTAGGGCATGTCCCAAGTGTTCCTGGTATGAGCTGTGCAAGCGGAGGGGCTGATCCCAGCAAAGAAGCAATAGGGTGGTTTGAGGAAATATCAGCAGTTTCATGGCAATAAGATGCTTGAAATTAAATTATTCAGAGCACAGTGGAGCAGTTGGTTGGAGGAAGACTTGCAGTGTGTTGTAGAGAGCTGCATTTCAACAGAAAAACTAATTTTAAAGAAAAAGTGCTTTAAGAGGAGTGGTGTAGCTCTCTGGTGAGGAAACAGGATGTTTGAGAACGGCCTTTGGGAATGCTGAGCAGAGGAAGCACTGGGTCAGTTTGTCTCCCTTCTCCTGGAGCTGTTTGTAGCCCTCCTGCAAGGGCACAGTGATGAACATGAGACCCCTTCTGTGCACAGGAACGAGTGGATGGAACATGGGTGGATTGATTTTGCCAGCTTTACTTGTCTCTGATGTGCAGAGCAACACTTGAGTGAAGTGTGGTTTTGATCATTCAGCCCTGGCCAACAGAAGAGATTAAAGGTGCTCATGAGGAGCTCAAGCAAGTGGTGATGCAGTGCCTACTTTCCCTGTTGCCCCATCAAAAGGTGGCACTCATCTGATAGAGTACATAAACCCTCCTAATCCATTGACCTGGGGTGTTTCAGGTAGATGTTTGAGAGCTGCAAGTCTCAAGGTGAGGTGTCCTTTTGGTCCAGCCTGAGTGTGGTGCTTAAAGTTGGTGCCACCACACAGGAATGTGGGTGGTCTTCAGAGCAGGTGCAACTCAGTGGCATCAGTGGCTTAGTTGTGGTGACAAAGGCTGCCAGATGTGCACAGCGAGGGGCAACAGTGATGAGCTGAAAAAAGACAGTTTTTTAGGACATAGTAGAGTAAGGTAGGGAAAGCAAGGGTGAGTGGAGCTGTTCCTGCTTTCAGGTCTCAGTGGGACCACTGCAGATCACCTGGCTGTGATCCTTAGCAGCATCATGGGATGGAAGTCTCAAGGAAATGTAAAGCAGCAGGCTCAAAAGCTGTTTCTCCAGTGCAGGAGCCAGAGCATCCTTAATCTTCTGGGTGCCTCTCCATAAATTCACATTTTGATCCCAGCAGGCACTGGTAGTTTTGCTGCAGAGGCGGGGAGAAGATTCTGCTGAGCACAGCGCCTGACAGAGATGAGGGTTGAATTCATGTATGTGTTCTGCAGGAGTGAGCGGGCTAAAAATGTGAGCATTTTGCTGCATTTACCAGTGTATTTGCTTCACCTGTGTGGAGATTCCTGCTACAAAGCACAGCACTTAACCCCTGGCCCGGAGGCTCTCCATGCATGCTGCCAGGATGGGTTAATGAAAACTTTTATTTCCAGCAGCACTGCATTCCTGAGAGCAATTTGTGAACTGGCTATGGGCTGAATGAGCTGGTTGTTTCAGTACCATCAGTCTCTGGATGGCATCAGAGAGGTTCCCTGGGCCCATCTCTGAACAGACTCTGGTGCTTGGAGTGTGGGGCTGAAGGTGGTGGGAGAGGCTGGACCTGAGAGAAGTGGTCCCATCTCCCCAAAACCTTGCCATGGTGTGTGTCAGTGGGAGGGGGTAAAGACTCTGAAGGGGATGGATGAGGTGATGAGACAGAGTCTGTGGAACTTCATACCTGAATTGCTGTGTCTGACTGGAACAGCTTGGGGATATCCAGTTTTCTGAATGCTTCTTCATCCTCCCATGTTAGAACTTCATGGAGCTCTGCGTCCCACAGCCTGGCTGTGCTGTGGGAAGGTAGGAGCCTTAGCCAAAGTTCTGTTTCCATGCCTTAGATTTCCTCATATGATCCCTGAATGTGGGAGCAGAAGGAGCAAGGGGAGTCAGTTTACCTGTGAATGATCTTCCTGACATCCTCTGAGGCCACTTGGAAGGCAGGAACTTCTCAGGAGCGTCTCACCCGTTCCATGTGAGAGCAGGGATTTCCTTCTTCCTCCTCCTCAACTGCTCCCTGGGAACATTCCCTGGCAGGAGGGAGCACATCTGCTCCCTACTCTGAGTCCCTGCCTACACACCAGGGGCTTTTCTCTGCCTGACTGTTCAGCAGGAAGTGAAATACCTGAGACTTTGAATGTGTTTACTCTTGACTTTGAACTTTTCTGCTCATCCCATGTGTGTGTGGCTGTAAAGAATCTCTCCCTGTAAAACATATTGCTCTGATGTTGAAGAGGCTGAGGGTGCTTCTAGTTCTGGTGCTCTGGACAGTGTCAGTGAGAAGCAGATGGTTGATTTGGATTTAATACCCCTTCTGGATTATATCATAGCAGCTGTTTGGTGTATCATCCTGCAAGGTCTCTGAGAGGAAGGGCTCTGTCTATGGCAAGCTCAAAAAAGAGGGCAACTCTGGTCTCTTGGATGGCACCAGGGTGGATTTATTTTTTTAGCTGAAAGCACAGGCACTTCAGAGAAAACACCTGCAGGGAGAAAGTGGTGTAAAGGCTTCTGAGCAGAGGGATTGGCTCCCTCAGCTGCTCCTTGGGTGGCTGCTGGGATGGGCACTTGGCACAGAGCTGCCATCCTGGAGCTGGTCTTGGTGCTTGCAGGTGTGTTTGTGAACATCTGGCAGAGGGCCTGTTCTTCGAGTAACCTGGTTGAAAACAGGCCTTACAGGTTGGGCTTTTGGTATTGCTGCCTGGCTTTGCAGGGTGTGTGTGTGGAGGGGAGGGCACAGGCTGTTCTCTTGTGTGTTTACCGGGGCCTTTGCTTCCCACAGTGGAGAGCAGGGCGGGGCTGCTTCTCCCGGGGCTGGCACTGCCTTGCCAAATGCAAGGGGAGGAATAATTAATAATTGTTTACTCAGTGTGGTGGCAGGGAATAATCCTGCAGCTGGTGCAGGCTCGTGGAGAAATGAAGGCTGGAAGGAACTTCTGGAGGGCATCACACTGAGCTCCCAGCTTGGGTCAGAGCAGGTCTCTGGGTGGTTGGATGTAATGCTGCCTTTTTCAGTGCAGCTGTCCTGCTGTATCCATGGGCTCTGGGGCAGGAAAATCTACGTGATTATCTGAGGCCAGGAAAGTCTAAAGGGGGATCCCCACTTATACTTTGAGAGCAGGCTGCAGGGAAATATCTTTTTTTTTCCTCCTCTGGGCAAACTTATTTGTTTTTTGCAGCTTTTTCTGTGGCTCAGCCTTTGCTGTGCCACCTTTTGGTGTCACTTTTTTGGATGTAACAGGATCATCTGTTTTAGATTTTGTCTTATCCTGTGAAGGTGCAATTATGGACATGACAAGGATGGAAACACTCCTCATGGCCATGTGAGTATTTGGACACTGGAAAAGATAAACTGCAGGTTTAAGTAATGATCCAGCCATTCTCTGCTGGGATGGATTCCCGGTGCTTTGAGGTTTTTGAGAGCTGAATTTTGGGTTTACCCCTTGCTGGTGACACAAGTAAATTACTGGAGCTCACTCCAGGTACTGAGAATCAAGGACTAGACTGGGACTATCCCAAGGCTTGGTCATAGATCCAGCCTTCAGCTATTCCATCACTTAATTAAGAATCCTCTTTGTACAGATTGTGTGTTTAGTGCCTTTCTCTGCTCATAGTTCTGGGCATGCTGTTTGTTTCACCTTTTGCTAATTGCTTTGTCCTTTTTTGAAGAGTGAACACCAAAACCAGTTTTTTGGGTTGAACTTGAAGCACCCTTTGTTTTTCAGGGTGATGCATCAAGAACTACAAGTCACTGATAAGTCCTTGTAATATAATTTCAGGCCTATTTGCTCAAGTTTATTTTTAAAAAGCAGCGAACACTTGTATTTCCAATGGCCCAGTTTGTGCTCTGAATCACACTCTGGGTTTAGATGGTGCATCTATTCCTGTGCTGTCAGTTCGTATTTTTCCAAGACAATGGATACTTGAGGATGTTCAAGGGTTCTTTACTTTTACAGACTCTCATATATGTATATATATATATTTGTTTATATATATATATGTATGTATGCACATATACTATATATAACCTGGGATGTGTCCATCTACCACAACACTTTACTGGTATATTTGGAATATCTTGCTCAAAAAAGGAGCTTCAGCATGGAAATAAAGGTGATTATTTTCTGATGAAGGACTTAGAACTTGGCTCACTTGAATGAATTTTTGTATTCCATGTTTTTGGGTGCCCAGTAGACCAGAGGACCATACTTCCAGGTAGTTGGTGTGTTACTTCTTTTCCTGGTGGGGCTTTTTTTTTTAAATGTATGAACTCTAGGGGAGTNAATGTATAAACTCTAGGGGAGGGGAGGCCCTGCAGTTTTCATTTTTACAGTAGTAAACATCAGGGCAGAACCTCTCTCAGCAGAGAGACAAGTCTGGGGGGAACTAGTGGTGTTTGTATTTAAATTTAAATAAAAAAAATCCATATTTATTTTAAAAATAAAAAGTAGAAGGGAATACAAAAATAACTGAAAATAAAAACAAAAATAAAAAGGTGAAAATTGAAGTAAATAACAATAAGCAAAAATGAAAGTAAGCAAAGCTTAAAGCAAAAATTAAAAGTAAAGCAAAAGTTACTTTATTTTTACTTTTTTTAAAAATTATTTTAAGGGTGTTGCGTCTTGCTTGAACAAAGATCCCATGTACTTGGTCTAAATCATCTGTGATTGTGAAACTTGTCCTCTTCCAATTAAAAACAAAACACAGAATAAACTTGCCCTACTCAAACAAGAACAGGAGTTTCTTTGCCCACAAAACACCTTTACAGTGATGTTTACACATGCAGTGCTGTCTGAGAGGCTCCAGCTCTGCTGTAAAAGCTGGTCTAAAATATAAGACTGGTTTCTACAGAAGCTCAATCAAGTAATCTACGTGCTCAAGTAATAATTAGCCAATTGGTTAATTAAACTCTACAGTTGTGCCTCCAGGAATTAAGCTGGTAAGTGCATCTCCAGCTCTTATTTTGCCTTTTAAATCCAAATTTTACCTGGAATTTGCTACAGAACATCAGGAAACTTAAACTGTACACAGATATCTACACTGTAATTTAGTTTTCCTTCAGTCAATAATTAAAACCAGCAGCTGAGCATCTTCCATTCTTTATTGGATCCCTAAGAAAGACAAGGATTTTGGGCCAACTCCTCTTTTCTGCTCCCAAATTCCAAAGGCTTTTGTATCAAAAATGTTTAATACAACATTAGGTTAAAGCAGAACTACAGCACAATACAAAAACTTCTTAAATCTAAAAAACTCTCTCTTTTAAAGCCCAAACCTCCTCTTTTAAACCCCATATCCCCTCTTTTAAACCCAGCTAAAACTCTCTTTAAAACCAAACAAACTCAAACTCCTGGCCCTGTGTAGAACATTACACAATCTAAAACAAATACTTTGAATTTAAAGGGAAACTAAATCAGTTTCACATTTATTTAAGAATAAAAAATTCTGTTTCTATGACACTGCTGGGGCCCCAGGTTTAAGTTAGTTAAGTAAGTTAGTTAAGACTCAGCCCTCACCTGAGCTGTGACACAGCTTGGCCTCTACCTGGCCAATTTTTTTTTCTGATAAATTGCAGAATTAGGTAGGTTTTGTCCATTGTGCTGAAAATAGACTCTCCCAGGGAGGAAGAAGCAAAGGAAGAAACAAGAGCTGCACCATGTCCACCAGATGCCAGCAGCCCACAAGGGGAAAAAAGAACTACCTAAACCCAGCAAGAAAGGACATTTTTTGGTACCCTTTCATGGCAGTGACAGCACTCACCAGAGCATGGAGCAGCTGATGGAGCACTGGTAGCGCACTGTAGGGCAACACTTCAGGTCAGCAGAACAGATCAATCACAAATATGCTACAAATCAAATAAAAATTATGTTATTTGATAGTAGCACTTCTCTACACTCGCACATCAGTGCAAGAACTACATACTTTATTTTCCAACAGTATAACCCTGAGAAATGAAGGGCAATTGAGCTCACCAGTGCAGGAAGGTGAACAAGAGGCAGTTGCTGTTCTTTCAGCATCCCAGCACCAGCTCTGGAGAGCAACTTTTCCAGGTTTTGCTGTACTATTGATGGCTTCAGCTAGGTTTCCAAGTAGTGCTGGCAGCTCATGGTTCAAATCCAGGTAACTCATCTTCTAATCCAGCTAACTCATGCCCCCACCACAAAATCACCATATTATGTGGGTATCTCTACCCAGCACACACAATCAAACCAGAGGAAAGTATTGGATAATGATATTTAGCATTAGAAAAAACTTTCCTTATGTTTATATTCAACTTTAAACTGAGGCAAGAAGGTAGAGAGAAGCCTTGGCTGCTCTTGCAGTTGGAGACTCCAAAGAAGAGCTCAGGTTTGCTGAGGTGTCCTGAGGACAAAAGGTTCACCAGATTTAGACAGTTGCACCAAAGGTGTTTCCAAGTTTCTTTCTGGAAATCAGTAGGATGTGTAATAACCGTCTCACCAGACTCCACTGTGCTGAAAAGGATGCTCCTAGTGAACTCAGAACGCCTCACAGAACCAGCAAAAACTGGGCACCATGAGGCATCCTGACACCAGCCTCAGTACTCACACAGTGCATAAACCTCCCCATGGCCTTCGGGGAAAATAAATATTATTAAGGTTAATATACTGGGAAATTTATTTGGTGAAACACGTTGGCACACCTGGATTTTAAGATTTTATTTCCCCCCACAAAACAGTCACTGGTATTTATTTTCAAAGCAGTGCTGGGAAAAGAAATACCTACCAGGAATTCATAGACATGTCAGGAAAGAGGAAAGTGATGTGAGCACTACAAGACTCCTCAGATGATACATCCAGGGGAAAACTGTATATATTTCAATAAGATTCATTATATTTGAGCATCTCATTATACACATGCATTTAGCAAAGTGTTTGCTGCTCTGAAGCTTTATGAAGTACAGTGGAAATACACTAAGAATTAACAAATACAATTAACAATTAACAATTAACAATGGGTTTATCACCCCTGTTACACAGCCTAACTCTTGCTGGAACCCAGAGCATCCTTGAAGCAGGAGCAGCTTCCTCTCCACCCCCAGGCACATCCAAGAACCTCCAGCCTCCCAGGAAAACTGCTCCAGCCAGAGCTGGAAAACTTCCCCCTCCTCGGCAGCATTTTTCCAGTTCTGTTCCCTTCTCTGGACAATGCCCAGCACCATGATGTCTTCCTTGTAGTGAGGGACCCAAGCCTGAACACACTATTCGAGGTGCAGCCTCACCACAACCTTGGATGAGAGCCAGGTTGTGCATCCTCAGAGGGAAATAGCCATGTACTGCTGACTTGTTTCTTAAATCACTTGAGTTAATAGGCAAGAAATGCATTAAGATTAAAAAAAAGGAATAAAGTAGTGAAAAATTGTAAGTTCTGGAAGAGGTGAGTGACCTAGAAAATCCAATTTTCCTCTGAACAGCAATTGCATCAAGTTTGGAAGCTAAGTTTAATAATTAAGCTGAAACAATAGATTTTAGTGGTGCTTAAAGGGCTAATTTCAACTCCTCTTAAAACCATGAATCTCCAGCAAATCTCTCAGCAATAACAATAAAAGGTTTTGCATACAGATGTGAGTACTGAGGGTCTGTAAAGCACCTCAGTTCATCCAGCAGCACTTTTCCATAAGTTCTCAAGAAGTTTCTCTTTCCTCTGGCTGAGGCAAGAGGATACCCAAATTACACTCAACCATCCTCTGGCTTCTGTGGCCAGTTCCTCCAGGGTAAAAGCCTGTTTTTGATATTTACCAGCAGCAGAGGATTTGTGGAAATGAGAAAACTTATCATGACACTCTCCCAGCCCTAGCTGTGAGAAAACTTGTAAATTCAGTCTGAAAGCACAAAAGTCCTTATTCCTTCCAAACACTTCAGCACATGTGCTCTGGATACCTCAATCAATTCTCCAAATTTAACTGTGCAGCAGAGAATATTTGTCATCAAAACCCCCAGTCTTAGTGTTTCTGTATGCCAATAGGCAAGAAAAAAGGCAAAAATGCAGGTAAAAATTACCTCAGATCCTGGCTTCTGCAACATCATTTAAAGCTTAACAATGTGTGGAACAGCAAAGAGACAGAGCATCACTTTCTGGCCAAGGTATTTTCAGGGAATCACAGCCCACAGGCCATGGAAAAAGAAAACCATCCACATTTCTGCATCTCCCAGAGGACCAGCAGCGCAGACAGACCACAGGAGCTACACAAGGTATTGAATGTTCTGTCAGAAAATAACAGGAACAGCATCTGTCAGGTCTGTGTATGATAAATAATGAGGTCCCTAGTAATTAAACTCACTCCTAACCCATCTTGGAGAGGCAGGGACTGCAATGGAACATGTCTCCAGCTCCCACCTATTTCAGGGTCACCTGTGTCCACAGCACATGACCAGAATGGCTTTGGGTGGACAATGGGGACTTTACTGATCACTTGCACCTTGTCTAGTCATGGAATCCCAGAATGGTTTGGGTTGAAATAGATTTTAAAGATCATCTCATTCCAACTCCCTGCCATGGTCTGACTCTCTACTCAATGAGTTTTATTCCCTTCAGGCTTCACTGGGAGAGAAGATGTTACAGGAAATATAAATTCCACACTCAGGCTAGCTGGGAGCTATTCAACAAACACAGCCACAGCCTCAACAACCTCGTCTTCTTCCTACTCTATTGACATGACAAACATTACTCATATCTCAAATGTGGGGCAGCTCTATCACCTAACATGGTTACAGGTAATTTTGGTGCCCTGCTCAAAGAAACCCTCTGGGCTTGGAGCATGATCCCACTGAACCTGTCAAAACACACAGCAGGATGATTACTATTTGCTCTTAACTTACTTTATTCAAAGAAAGAAGAAACATCGCCAACAAAACCAACATTTTATGCAGCAAAACCCTCAGTAGGAGATTCAGCACTGTAAAGATAACATTTGGGCAGAAAACATTCAGAAAAAAAATAACATCAGTTGATCAAAGGGGAAAGAGATTGTTTTTCCCCTTCTTTTCAATCCAAGCTCAGTATACCAGGTTGTAACCTCTGCACTGAGCTTCCCATTAGTAGCAGCCAGTCTATAACAACTTGACACAATGACCCCACTTCTAGTCCCAGGAGGATTATTGACAAAGGGAGCATATCACCTCCATGGAGCACAATACAAGCTCTCACTCCAGGGCTGGAGATCCACATCAGCCCGACTTAAAGGCAACCAGATCCTGGAGAAGCCATTGCTCAGGAGGGCAGCCTGCTTCAGAATCCAAATTAACCATTGATGCGTGTGGGTACCAAACATGAGAGACCAAAATACTGCATGTCCTTGGTTTTCTCTGCTCCTCTGGGCTTTTTTCTGGACACAAAGCATTGGTCTTCTTCCAGCCCTGCTCCAAAAGGAGAAAATATAGGAATAAAATATGAAAACAAAATACAAAAATAAAATACAAAA
>VZTT01035276.1:17454-45383 GCA_013400855.1 Buphagus erythrorhynchus | reverse complement strand
CCAGAAGGATACTGTGAGAGAGCGTATTGAAAGCTTTACTGAATGGGAAGAGAACAGAGTTTAAAAAAATCAAGGTCTCCATCCAGTCTGGGATTTATTCCATGTAAGAAGGTGAGAAGCAGCATGATTTATTACTTTCTATAGCAATATGTCAATTATTCACTTTTCCATGGCAAAGTGGGCTGGCAAAGTGAAACTTTGAGTAGCCCCTATGTTAGGCTTCTGGGCTTGTTTTTGATCACATATATGTGTATATATATATACAAAGAATACATATATACATATATGCATTTGTACANATCCCAAAATCATTTAGGTTTGAAAAGACCTCTAAGATCATTGAGTTCAATCATTCTCTAACATTGCCAGGACCACTACTACACCATGTCCCTAAACACCTACACTTGAACACTTCCAGGGACAGTGCTTCCACCACTTCCCTTGTTCCAATGCTTGAACACCCTTGTAGTGAAGAAATTTTCCCAAATGTACCATCTAAACCTCCCCTAGTACAACTTGAGGCCATTTCCCTTTTCTCTGTTGCTGGTTGTCTGGGAGAAGAGACTGACCCCACCTGGCCTCCTGTCAGGTGGTTGTAGAGAGCAATAAGGTCAGCCCTGAGCCTCCTTTTCTCCAGGCTAAACAACCCCAGCCCCCTCAGCTGCTCCTCATTAGACTGATGATTCAGACCCCTCATTGGCTTTGTTGTCCTTCTCTGGACAGGTTCTAGCAGCTCATGTTCTCACACTTACACTTCTCTATATAGATACTATTTTTGAGACAGTACACCTGAAAAATTCTGCTTCACTTGTGTGTTGGCTCCTTAATATCCTTACTGGCTCACATTCCTGTGGTCCCAAACAGAGGCACAAAAGTCCCCTCTTCAGCCCCTGAGTCTCCTGAGTGTGTGCTGCTCCACCAACACTGTGCACTGCCTCACCAGCACCATCAGACCTTTTCCTCCTCCTAGATCTTGGAGGCCCAGGCAGGCTTACGTTCAAGAGCAAATAGAGGGCAAGGTTTGTGTAAACTCCGTAGTGTGGAAGCCCCTTCTTGGCAGTTTCCTGTTTTAATGAAGAATTTACTGCAAAATTAATTGCAACAAAATGTGCTCTACAGCCTCTGGATACAGATAAATTTTATTAGGGGTAGTAGAGAACTGGCCTTTGTTAGATCAAAATAAAACAATGCCTGATTAGTGCAAGAGACAGTACACTAAGCAAACAGCAGCTTAGTTACCTCCTGGCCACTGAAACCCTGAGTAGTCCCTGTATATAATGAAGTGTAAATCTCAAAGGATTCCATTTAAATATATCTTTTCTTGGACTGAATCCTCTCTATCAAAAAGCCAGCCCAACCAACCAGTTGACTGACTGAGAGCTTGCCAGTAGAAAGCACATATGTGTGAGAGACAAAAAAAGCAGTGAAGAAGAGGGAATGAGAAAGAGAAAAGGAGACAGAGGAAATCTGTCAGAGCACATTGGGAAATCCTTGTGGTAAGGCATTTGAATCAGCTTTTGACTATGTGCAGTGTGAGATGTAAATGTGGTTGCTTTAAAACCGGGTCTACAAAAAAACTCTCCACTCTTATGGACTTTCTACCATGGAATTGAGGTCAGAGAAAGCTGATTGGGGATTTTGGTTAGGAAATAACTGTGTCTACTTTATCAAAGTCACCATGCATTAGATGCAGAGAGAGTGGGGTTTTGTGCCATCGATGCTGGCTACAAGTTTGTTCGAGTGTGCAGTGGCTGGGGATGGGAATGACTCTGCTGAGTCCTGGAGTTTTTATTACAATTTGCACACCTCTCCAGAGAAGCCAGGATTCATCTGGTATTTATGTCATCCCCTACCAAAAAAATGAAAGAGGGTTAACAACATTTGCCAGGCAACCTTTCTTTTTATTTCTGAAGGAGACTTCTGCCAGCTTGTATAATAAAATACATGGGAAAGAAACACGATGAACCACAATACAATCTTTTCCTGCAGTTTTCTTAAACCACTTAGATGTAGGCTCTCATTTTTATGGCTCCCCGTTCCCCTGTAGCAGTTGCCCCTTGTCCTGAAAAACAATTGCTAGAAAAGGCTGGGATTCACCCCATTCCCATGGGCCTTTGTCGTTCCAGACAGGAGGGCAGAGGCACCTCCTGACAATGAGAGCTTTTGCTGTGGAAGAGAGAACCATCTCCAGTCCCTGCAAATGTGCAGTAGGGTGGGTGTCTGAGCCAGCCTGGTACTGCCATGTGGACTTCTGATGGCTGGACAAAAAGTTGCCACTAAACCTACACCAGGGAATTACAGAGCTTTTAATGAGCATATGTTTTGGGGTCTGTGGCTCCATGCATTTGGCTGTGGGTGAGGAGACACAGCACAACACAAGCCCAGTCTCTAGGGGTGAGAGGGGATGTCAGCTGGCAATGGGAAACACAGTCCAAGGTCTCTCCCACCTTTTCTTCTTGTGTCATGCAATAACTTTCTTCTGCACAGCAAATGATGCAAGCAAGTCTGCACACAGCCTCCTACATGCCATCAGTGTTTCACAGTGAATGAGGCAGGTAACCTTGACAGGAGTGCATACAGCCTTGAAATCCGAGGCTGTATCATAGGACAGGTGAATAAACAGGACTCTTTAAGGTTGTCTGTGCAATGCCATTCCCAATGTGTCCAGATCCTGACTGCTTATTTGTCATCATTAGTATTGGCTTCTAGGGCAGCAGGGGAACCTATGCCCTGTAATGGAAACTGTCACTCCACACGGGTGACTCTGGCTGCCCACCCCACCTGGCAGGAACTTGCAAGGTCCTGGCTGATCTGGGCTGGGGTCACCTCCCCAGGTGGGAGCTGCTCTGGTTGCACAGAGGGACAAACTGCCCTCGAGCTGCTCAAAGGGGTCCAAGATTTTCTTGCTGTCTGGGATGGTCCCTGCTGCAGTGCTGCCCCATGCACGTGTCCCTCCAATGTCCACTAACACAGTGAATCCCCGCAGGATGCTAACAAACCCTTCCCTTGTACAGGCTTTCTAGGCAGCTCTTCAGGGCTGCTCTCACTCACAGCCAGAGAAATAAAACCCATCCATCTACTAACCTCCCCCCCGGCTGCCAGAATAGGCTTTTTCCCAGAGATTTAGACAATCAGAAAGAATATTGGATTTTGGGGAAATGTAACATTTTATGGCAAATAGCTCCACATAAGGTACAAAACAGTTTTTGGAAAAACAGCTGATGAAATTTTATAGCCAAAGCTGTGAAAAAATAAACTGGATAGCAAGGAAAAGACTTTTCTTGGTGGTGAAGTGTGATGAAATGTCATTTCAGGAAGACATAGATATTTGCTTTAATACCAATGAAAACAGGCAATGGGTCACCTGTCTATAAAGAGCATGTGATTGAAAATGTCTGTTATTCTCATCTCGGTCAAAATAAATTTAAATCTAGGCTGTAAATTCCTAGTTTCTTAAAAATTCAGAAGTATTTTTCCATCTGTTCTGTAATAATTCAGCTCTCTGGTTGCTATAAAAAATTTGGTCGTCTGCCATTTGGGCAGGGAGTCATTTTTTAAAATGCATTTAAGTCTCGTGGTATCTGAAAGTCATACAATTATCGAGCTAATTAAATCAAGCTAGAGTTCCCCATCGAAAAATGCAATCTTTGACTCACGCTGGGGAAGTGCTTTGAGTGGAGAGGGGCTCACTTCAGCTGAGCACACAGAGTACAAAGGCGCCTCATGGAAAATATTGCTGTGGTGTACAAATCCTACAGTGCAAATCCACAGCACCAGGCCAGATGCCACAGGTGCTGCAGCTCAGGAGTGTCACCTCCATCCACCTAAGCCATTGGTTATGAAAGGATGCCTTTTTATGTGCCACACTCACCAAGGACCTCATCTTAGACCCACTGCCGAAGGAGGGACGCTGCTGCTTCCTTGCTATGTACCTGGGGACAAGGAGGACGAGTGTGTGGTACCCAGCCAGGGAGAAATCTTCCCTTTGGAAGAAGAGGGGGACACAGCAATCGAATGCTTCGCCACTTAGATCCAAAGCACAGTGTTACTGCAGCGTTTCCAGGAATTTAAGTCTACAACTTCTCCTATTTATATATGTGGCGGTTGGTGAAGGACTTTTTTTCCAGGTGGATGGGTACATTTGGGATAGAACAGAACATATTCCCCAGCTTTTTTTGGTTTTTTATTTTTTTTTTTTTTTGGTCAAATTACAAATCAAATGTAAATGCATGAGCAAGAAATGGGGGTCATCAAGACAAGAAGGGACGGGGTCTGAAAAACGCTGCATACAAGGTCATTATGGTATTTGGCAAATCACTCAATCTCAAACCTCAAAGACCCAAATTCAGCATAACTCCAAAGTATTATTGTCCAGAATGGATGGTTTTGATCTGAAGAGTCTACAAGTCACCCAGCTTTACTGATAAACTAAATTACTTGAAATAAATAACTATAATAAATAATAAACTTTAAATAAGAAATACCTCAAGTAAAGCAATTCAGATGTTTCCATCCCAGAGTTTTATCCTGATATGGAAGTGAAAAAATAAAAAGTATTTCCATATCCCACATTTTACAAAACACTTGAATATATTGGAGCTCTATTTTGGACTACTGTTAGACAGAGGTTAGGGGAAGGGAGGAAGAAGGTCTGGCAGGAGGTGAAAAGGAGGAAAAGGTAAAGATGAGGGAAAGGTAAAGATGAGGGTAGCCTGTGCTCGATTAAGCTCAAATCCAAGGATCACAAGAATCAAACAACTGGTCCCTGTGCCCAAAGCTCAGCCAGCAGCACCATGCATGGAACGTTGTTGCCTCCTATGAAGCAGGAGAGATCTATGGAAGAGCCAGGCAACACCCCGGACAAGACCTTCTCCGGGGAAGGCTGGGTCAGCCTTGTGCAAATGCTGATTGGTTTATTCACTTTTCTGTCTTGACACCATGGACCCAAGCATCTCTGATTTTTGAACAGTCAGCAATTTGCCCTCTTGCATGTCTGTACCAGTGCCCATTCAAAACAAGGAACAGGCATGGCAAACGTGCACAGTGCCCTGAGCTGCCTGGGGACAGAGACAGAGGGATTTACAGAGCAATCTGCTGAACACAAGACCCCTTACTAAGCTGTAGCCTGATTTCACTCCCCAGAACAAATTCTCCTTCCCTCAGCATCACAGTCCCCTTTTTGCCTGGTGTGAGGCATCACAGTGGCACTGCTCCCACTGCTGCTGAGCCCACTGCGAGTGGTGTCGTGGGAGAGACCCAGCCCAGGAGCAGCATCAGAAGGGCTTAAGGCACCGAGGGCTCCTGTCTTTCTTTAGTACTGCCTTTGCCCCAGGGTTGCACAGAGAGCTGGTCAGTGAGCAGGCAAATAAAGTGAAATCAAATTATTTTTCTCAAATGCCCCTCTTTTCTTTTTTCCTTTGGAAAGCAGTTTTCCCCCCCTCCTCTGTTTATTTCCACTCTCCTGTATTCCTTTCCTTCTCTGTTCAGTTTGTTCAGTTTCTAATCATTGTTAGTGAGAGAGAAGAAAGTGACAAATGAGAAACACTTCCCCGAAGGTGTGCAGCCATCCTACATAACATTGTGGAAAACATTTTCAAACAGACCAAATTAAAATAACTTTAACCTTTGGGAAAATATACATGGTGTGGTTCTTGAAGTGTCCTGGGCAGGACCAGGATTTGGACTCAATGATCCTGATGGGTCCCCTTCAACTTAGAATACTCTATGATTCTGTGATTTTTTTTCACCAGCTCAGGTAGAATAGAAACCATTTCCTCTTTTTTTTTTTTTCTTTGCATTGCTCTGCCCCATACTTGCACAATTTTTCCTCTGTTCCTGTATTTCAGCTGAAATTCTAGAAGAAAATGTATGAAGACCAACAGGAGGTGGACAAGGAATGTGAAAGTCGTGCATCTACCTTGTGCCCAGGTTTTCTCCCTCTCTTCTTTGGGATCTTCATGACTGGCAGAGCACCAGCTGGTGCTGAGAAGAGGTTGTGAACAGCCATTTTGATGGGGGCTGGCTGTAGTGGGGGTCTCCCTCGCTTCTTCCCTGCCATCCTGGGGGACTGCATCTCCCCAGCAGCCAGGCTAGGGTCCAGGCACGGTGGGTGGCTCATCTGCCCTAAGGAGACAAAAAAAAAAAGCAAACCAACTCTTTATTTAATTTTCAATTTAGGGTCTTTTTAATCTGAAGGCAGTTCTCTCAATGTTGTTATTTTCCATCTTACTGTTGCTCACAAAGAAGCAAGAAACACACCATGGATGTATGACCTTGGGTGGGATTCACCTGGCCACAGCCTTACCTTCACCTGACCACAAAACCTTTATCTTTCCTGTTTCTCTCTCCTGGCCATGAGTATAGTGGAGGGAGTTGCTCAGGTGGTGAGGCTTCTGTTGCAGATGTCCAATAGGTGAATTCCACAGCCTTGGGAATACCACCTCGACCCTGCATCCTGCAGATGAGTGTGATGAAAGCTTGAGTTTGCAGCCATCAGTCAGAGGGGGTTTGGAGTAGATGATCTAAAGTCCCTGTCAACCTGTTTTTTCCCAGAAATTCAGTGGTTCTGCAAATCCTGCTTCGCCTCAGAAGTACTACCAGTACTGAAATGGACTTCTCTCCTCTTCACCCACAGCACTCCTGAGTGAGGAGGCTGGGCTGGGCCATGAGGCTGCCAGCACAAGGTAGCCATGTTAGAGGGTGATTGCCAAACATTTCCTCTCTGCAATTTTATAACATCTGTTACCACGCATGTTAGTAGTGAGCTTTTGGATGCACTCCATGAACGCAGTTACTTCACCACAACTCCATGCAGCTGCTGAAGTTGAGCAGGGGTAATGGAGTGAAATCTGGTCCATTTTTCCTCTGCCCAGATTTTAATAAAGAAAACAAATATACAACCATACGCACAATACCAAGGGAATATACAGCATCCTTCACAGCTTCTAGTAAGGGTCACCTACAAACAAAGGTTAATTAAAAAAAAAAACTGCAGTAGAAAGATGTTTGTTTTCAAATGTTGTTTTGTCCAGGCATTTGATTTCCTGCATATGGGCAGAATAGTAGTCCCAGTCCTGCCTGCATACATTGCCACACACAAAGGTCTAAGCAATTCTCATACTTTTATGATAAGCCAATGTTGTTAAAATTGTGCTCCCTCAGGCCAGTGATAATGGAAGACTCCCTGTTTTCTGGGTTTTTTTTCACAGAGCAGGCTCATAGCTCTCTCAGCTTCAGAGAAAACCTAAAGATGTGGTTCAAGAGCATCCTCTATATAAAACAAATTAAGGTTTGTTTATTACTACAAACAACTACAATTTTAAAAAATCTATAAACTATAAAACCTACAAATTTTTCAGAGCACTTCAAATTTCACAGTTTCAGAATTCAGTGTGATCAGAGCTGATGTTGCTGGGAATGAAATTGTGATTGCACAGTCACATAGTGGGAAGGGTACCACTTGATAGGGGCCTCTGGTGACAAGTATCTGCAGCTGGGAGCTTCTTTGTTTCAAAGGCAAGTACGTTATGCCTAGTTAAAACTCTGTAAGTGTGACTAACCAAAAAGAAACCTGCTTTTATGGTATTATCCAGTCTGTAGTTTACACAATCTCCTGTACAATAAAAGAATAGAGGGGTCCCAGCCCTACCCTCCAGTAAATGCATTTATTTGCAATGTGTTAAAACCTGTGTGCTTTCAATAATGCTTGGGGTATCTGCTCTGTTCAGATAGATCCACTACATATGACGTGAAAACTCTCTTAACTATATATGGTGCCTAAAACTCTCATGCAAATACTGAATGTCAAACATCAGAGAACAGCAAACTTGCAGTGCCTGATTTACTGCATTGCCCAGAGCCACTGTAGTTGCACTCACTCTCCAGGCATGCTCAGCCAGCTTGGGAACCCCATGAAAGCCTTCCATGGGGCTCTGATTTTACCAAAGAAAAGTCTCATGTGACTGCAGAGAGTGTCCTTTCAGGGTTAAAATCATCAGGCTTGCCACAGCAGGAGTTAAATGGAAAGGCCCAGTTTTTCCTGAACATCACTGCTTTCCTTCTGTCTTCAGCAGTGTTTATTTTCCTCCCTGCAGTGCTTTCTGATGGACACCCTCGGTGCCTCTTCCACCTCCCAAAACAAAACATTCCCAGGATCTTACATTACAGGCTGTGTGTCGGTAGGGAATTCAGCAGGGAAAGGAAATGCAACAATTACACTGGATTTGGCACCAAAACACATTGAAAGCCCAGTGCTGCAGGCTCTGCATTTTGGTCTGCTTTAAACAAAACCTGGCAAGATAAACCTTTGCAGAGGAGCTTGGCAGAGGCAGAGGAAGACAAATCCAGCCCAGGTTTGCTCTCTGCTTGAGGAAGGGAGTGGTTCCTGCAGAAAGGGCCACTGGTGGCCATGGGGCTGTGAGAGAGAGGCTGTGCACCTGCATGGAACACCACACTGCATTGTCTGTCATATTCTCATCTGATAAAAGTAGCTGACAGCAACTCAGAAACTCTGAGTTATCAACCCTCAAAACAAAGGTACTGACCTAGAGCCCTTCTTTGTCTGAAATTTTGCTTTCTTTCCAACTGGTGAAGTATTAAACACGTGGTGGTCAGGAAACACACTAAATTTTAACAACCACAGTTTTTGTGCTGCTCCTGTGCTCCCAATACTCATGACACTGTGCTTTGGCAAAACCTCTTAGAGCTCCTCACCGCATGTGCTGACACACAAGACCCAGATGAACTGTGCACAAAAGGATCTCAGTGTAACGTACTTGATTTGATACAGCAAAGACATTGTCAACTTCAGTATACAAGCTGTTGTAATTACATTTTATTACAAGCCCAGCCGTGACTTGATTCTCCTTCCCTGTGTGCTAAGGGAAATGTGAGTACTTTTGGTGGCATTTATTGTCACCCTGCTGCAGATCCTGCGAGGCAAAGGTGCTCCCCAGCAGCAGGGGAGGGCAGCAGACAGGCAAAAGCTGCTTCTGCCTGACAGTGAGGAGTCACAGCACGACCTTCCCTGACAGCCAGGAGGGAGCTCTTGGGCAGGCTGGAAAAACACACAGTCAAATTGCAGGTTGGCCAGAGAGGTCAGAGGGACATAGGGGCTTGTCTGACTGCCCCCCAAAAAAGTCAGGGTGTTATCTTGGAATGACTTTCCTAGGGGAGCTCTGACTGCTGCCACAGCCTGGGCTTGACCCATAGCTCAGTGCTGGAAAGCCTGGTGGGTTCAAGGCAAGTTATGAGAGTTTGATGAAATTTAAGGGCAAATTCAAGGAAGCAAATTACAGGCTACTAGCAAAGACATTGTCTCAGTTCAGGAAATCACTGTAGTACAAATAGCTCGGGAGAATGCTATAGGAGGGAAGTTACTATGTGTTTGCCCTGTCCTTGTACTTTTCCAAAGGCACTAGCTTTGGATGGCCAAGGATGGTGCAGCTTCAGTCTGACCTGATCACTTTTGTATTCTTAGTTTAAAAATAACAGCAGGAAACTACATTTATGGCTTCTCATCATTTAATGCAGGGCTAGACACAGGGTAACCTCTCCTGACTTGTTTCTCAAGCACTGTCATTTGGAAGTATAATTTCTAACACTGCCTTCCACATTGCCCCATCAGATCCCAGAGAGGAGGCTGTAGGGAAACCCCTCTCCTCACCTTGACACCTGGGCAAGCACTGCAGGAAGGGTCAAGTCTCAATCCCCTCCGGCAGCAGAGGTTTAGTTGTGACTTCAGAGGATCCTGAGGAGCACCCTATGCACAGCAGTCTGCCCTGTGGGATGCCAGGGGTGGGGAGAAAACATTCCCTAGACCAACACTGGTGAGCTCTAGGATGTTTCTAACAGCCCATGCTTTGCACCATCCATGCCTTGCACCGTGTGTTGGTGTGTATGCTGTACAATTAGCAACACAGACTACCGTGCTGGAAGCTACAGCTGAGAGCAGAGGGAGCTATGGTGCATTTCCTCCCAAGCTGAGTGTTTTTGATGGACTGCAAAGATCCATTCTTAATAAAAATAAATGTCTGCAATAAATGCAGCTTTTAACCTGCACTCAGTAACTGCAAGGACTGAAGGTAAAAATACCACATTAAACTTTATATCGGTAATTCCACAGGATGATCATTTAAACTTGGTTTATAGCAGGTCTCATGCAAACCTGTGCCAGGACAGGCACAGGGATGACACATAGGGAAGAAACAGACAATTCCTGCTGTAAGCCAAAGGAATGTGCAGGGGTGCAGTCAAGTAGAAAATGTGCCTGTTCCTCAGCAGCTGAAGGAGATTGCCCTTCCCTCCCCTACACCCATTGCTCCCAGCTGTAGAAAGATTCTGACCTGTCAGCATTTGCAGCCCTTCCTCCAACTCTTGACTCCTGCAGAGCTTTGTGTCTCACTGATCTACATACCCAACAGCTGAATGTGGAAAAGAGATAAACTTCTTGTGATCTTGTCTGTCTTTTCTTCAGATGTTGTTCAGGAAAGCACGTTTGTGGGGGGATGTCACATTGTTAAATAAGAGGGAGGGGATACCTTTCAATCAGTAACATGACTATTTCCCCCTCTTTCTCTGAGCACAGCAGGGCAGCCCTTTGACTGTGACCACTCAGAGATGATGGTCTGAGGAGTAGGTGAGCAAAAAGAAAAGCACTGTCAGATCTGGAAGCCAAGCCTTAAACCTGCCTGCTCCTCCTGGGGAATATTCAGGGACATGAGACATTACACATCTCTTCATCGTGAATACCAAAGCAGCACCGCAGAGTACATGAAAGGTAAGAGTTTAGTGAAGCAGACAGTAGGAATTTTTGCTAATAAGAGCATTGAGCCAATATTCTCTGCATGTCTGCATGGGATTGCCTAATGACCTCTCATGGTGAACACCCATTTCACCATCGCTCAAAGAAAGGTCAGGATAATTTTTTTCTGTGGCACAAAGTTCTTTTACAGTGATTTGCAAATCTCTTCTCTTTTCTTACCTATTGCTTTGGGGATTGAAATGAGAAGCTGCTTCTCTGAGGGACTCTTCTGCCCATTTTGACCCCAGGAAGAGTATTTCTATATGAAACTCTTGAGACTGTCTAGCCAACAAGGTATGAGTAGACAGGCCTATTTTTCCAAATCAATCCTTCAAGAAAAAGCCCCAACACAAATATCTATGCTAGCTGTGGAAACCAAAAATGGGATTCATCCCACCTAATTTCAAACCACAGTTTATCTCCACCTCATTATAGGTGCCTCTGGTCATTTTAATGTGATACCTTGTGTCACATCTGCCAAAATATCTCACACACTTCAGGTCATTGAAGGTGGCACTAGATGACTATTTTAAACAACCAGACTCTGGTGTAGGTAGTAATTCAGTAACAGATTAAGACACTTAAATGTCTATATTCAAACACTTAGACACAGGGTCTGTGGGTGCTGGATGTCTGATGTCCCATGGTGTCAGGAGAGATGTGGCCAGTATGGTTGAAGGTGTGGAGATGTGTCCAGATATAAATGGTTGAAGGTGTCCAGATATAAATGTAGTTTGTGGTGGCTTCAGTGGATCTAGGGTCCACTGATCAGGTCCAGTTTGTCCCTTCCTTGTAGACATCTGCATTTAGATGTCTTAAACCAAAATTTATCTCATTTCTGAAAGTTAGGTTTGACTTGTCACTAGGGTAAAGTTTATCACGTCCTATGTGTACTTGCTTCTTCTGATTATGAGTCCAGAAAAACAAACTCATGTCTAGATGTCTACAATGCCCTTGTGAATCCCACACTTGATTGCTCATACCTATGTGCAGTGGCCAGTTCTGTGTTGTCCTGTGTTCCTGGTTAATAGTACATTACATTGCAGAGGAAAGAATTGCCTTTTTGAAAGTGAAAACTCAAGCTTCCTGGGTAAGAAAGATGAGATTCCTGGACTTGTTTCAAACTACTTGTCAGGTTCCAAGTTAGGAACTTACTATCCTTTCAGTGTCTCACTTCTCCCACATGTCCCACAGCATCCCCTCCAGGGGTCAGAAGACAACCAGACAATGCAGAACAACTTTCCTGGGATGAGGCCAGCTAATGGTGGGATCCAGGCTCCTCACACTACAATCACCCATACCCAACCACTGCCACATGTTGTTTCTCAAGGAAAAGTTAGCAAAATATTTCAGTACCTCTCATTTGAATAAACTAATATGTTACCCCCCCATAGCTCCTTGAGTAGTTTACTTTTGCCAGTTGTTTTATGTTTTAGACATTTTCAGAAGGAGTTTTGAAAAGCTGAAGAAAATGCAAGCACATTTTCTGCTTGAATGCACTCCCAAGAGGATTGATCCTGAGGTATTCAAAGAGACATTTGTGAATTTTCCCTACATGGAGCAGTGCTACAGTGAAGTGTGTACACAGATACAAGAGGGGTGAATGTGTTTATGTTCTGGACTCATGGATTTGTAATGAGCTGTAGTCTCTTGTTGGAGGTGGTAGCCCCATATCATCATCTCCTTGCAGCACAGAAGAAATTTAACTCTCCTTGATAGAACTGAAAGTAGTTGCAGCATCCAAAATAAAGTTTAGTGGCACCTGTCACTGCACAGACTTTGTGTACCTTGCCCTGGAGCATGTCAGCCAGGGACACTGTGGGAGATGATAGTTTTCCTTCAGTGACATCACTTTGTACCTGAGATATGCATGGCAAAAAGTTGCTTCATTTATTTAGTCTACTTTCCTGCAGAGTAAGAGTTCAGGTATTCACAGACTTATGCTCTCCTTCACTCCTCATATGACTTTTGAACTTGTTGATTTGTTTCAAACAGACCTGATGGAGCACAAGAGCAAGGGGTGCAAAGGCTTGCAGGTGTAATGGAAATGTGTAAAAGACAGAGATGTGAGACCCCAGTTGCGCTCTTGAGAGACAATGAGAGCAGAATACACAATATGAAAGTTTTGATGCTGGAAAAAATCTTGTGAAACCTGACACCCTCTCAGACACCAGAATCAGGCAGCTACAGGTCACCAATGTCACCTGTCTATAGAAAACCAAGCATCCTTGTCTCCTCTTCTCAGGAAAATACCTGAGGCTGCTCCTATAAATGCTGTGATTGTGCCCTGCCCCACGGGAGCTGAAAGAGGTGCAGCAGCCAGTCTGGGCATGGGTGGCACTCTGCTGGGTGGCTTTCACATCTTGGAAAGTGGCACATTTCTCTTTGCAGGTGGTTTCAGACCTTTCCACCTGCATGTCCCCAGCCTGTGCTGAAGGTTACCCTGCAATAGCAATTGTATAGCGCTTCTTTAAATAATTTGCCAGAGGATCCAAATCAAACAGACTTAAAGCAAGGAAACACCCTTTTACACTTGCAAATGTGTCTCTGCAGCAGAAACCCATCAATGTGTCTGCCACAGGTGCTTTGCTGGCTGCTCCAGGCTCAGGAGTGGCAGAAGGAGTCCTGCAGCAGGCTTGCTCTTCAGGTGCTGAGAGCAGGTCCTGGTATTTTCAGTCACTGCACTGGAGTGGGAAAGGACTGGGCATCATCCAAGCAGTGTCTGTGCTGTATCCTGCCCTCTTCTCCCTCTCACCATCTGGGAGCCTTAATGAAGAGATAGGAAGCTGGTAGAAAAAAACCACAGGATTCTTCAAAATCCAGACAAAAATTGTTGACGGTGTTTGCACCTTTTGCTGTTACTAAGAGCAGAAGAAAGGGAAAATGGTTCCCAGTGTCTTCTTAGAGCCCGTTTATTTTTTTTTTAAGTTAAATTCATCAGCAGTGACAGTGCTGTCCTTGAGGAAGTGTTCTTTTGAAGGATAGCACCCTGGTGACAGCAGGTAGAGCAGTAGCTGCTTGCCCCTTCTCACTCAGGTTTGCTTAATGAGCCAGAAGAACTTGAAAACCCTGGCGAGAATGGGACCCCCAGGAACAGCTGAGGCCAGCCTCACCTCCTGATCTTACCTTTCTTCATTTGGCCTGACGTTTTTGTTGCAGATGTGCTGCCTGTAGCAGGGAGTTGGGGGAATGAAACTTTATGGAGAGTGAGTGAGCACAAGCAGAGCACCAAAGGAAAGATGTGAAAAATGGATGAGTGAGGCCATGAGTGGCAAGGGTCACTCTGTGGAGGTGATCAAGGCAAATGTGCACAAAGAAGGGACAAAGCAAAGGCAATTCCTTCCTTCCCTCTCCATCTTATGTGGAGCTAGTAGCCCCTCTTCTGATATTGCAGAGAAACAAGAAGAAATACAGTGGACTTAGTGTGCAGCCTTGGTGAGCTGCAGGCGTGGGTGGGGTTCCACTTGAAGATTTTTTCCTCAGATTGTGGTTTACCATTTGCAAGACAAGGTCCCAGAAAAATAACCTGGATCCCTCCCCTCACTGTCCTGAGACCTCCTGCCTCAGCTTCTGTGTATGCACAGGTGCCATTTTCTTTTGCTAAAAAGACCCTCTTAAAATCCCCTGTCCTGAAATCCTGAGGGTGGTAAAATGGACTGCTGGGGGACCTGTCCAGGAGCCGTGCAAAACTCCCTCTGGGATATTAGAGAGGCAGGATGGAGAGCTAAGGCCAAGGGCTGAGTATTATAAGTTTGGTATTTATCATACAAGTAGATGCTCCTGCAGACTTCCAAGCTCTGCTTGCCAGGCCTTCCTATCAGCCTACCTCCACTTCATTTCCTCACCTCCCCTGCCTCTTCTAAGCATCTTCACCTTGGTGCTGGCAGGCTGAAAAGTCTCCGAAGGAAATAGGTCCCCTCTCCCTCTGCCTCCACAGCCATTATACTCCTGCTTAGGAGGTTCATGAGACCCTGAATCCTTCCCCAGCATCCCTCTGGATACAGGGATGTGTAATGGAGGGCTGTTCCCTTTCCAGGCTGCAATCCACTTGCTTCTCTGCCATCCTGCCTTTGACCATCTGCAGTCTGGGACCGAGTGAATTTTCCAGTGACTGGGAGGACTGTAACACAGAGCACATCATTCTTCTCTCCCTGACCTACCAGGTGTGATTTCCAACACCAAGATCCTCAAGTTTCAGTTTCCCCAACTCAAACCTTAAGCACTGGAGATACAAAGATTTACAGTATGTCTGACAGTCTGACATAAATTAATTAATTTATTAAGTATATGGCACTGAGGCTTTGATTCTGAATCAGCAATTTAATTTAAACTGGTCTGATCCCTGAAATCATCTGTAATTAACAGAAAGAATCCCTAGAACAGAAACTGGAGTCAAGTTGAAAAACTCCCTGTCTTCCCTAGATTCAGTTTAATAAGAAATACAAGCAAACTTTATATGGTAAAAGAGAAAATTGTCATGATGAACAGCTTGAGGTGGTCTGGATGTTTTGTGTTGGCATTTATTGCCTCCTGTGCTACTCTCAGTGTTTCATTATGGCTTACACACTGCCATCCTGAGGTCCTTTCCAAGTAAATATGTTTCTAATACAGAGACAGCCCCTGTCCTGAGTACAGTTGCCATCATTCCCCACCTTTCTTGAGCTCACAATATGGGATAAAATTTCCATTTTTCCTTTCCTTTCCATTTTTCCTTTCCTTCCAGATTATGTGTACTACATGAAATCACCAGGGCGAATGTGCCTGTTTTGGGAAAAAGTTATGGAAGTCTCCCCTCTTTCCTATTGAAGTATGCTCTGCAGGCAGCCTGAGCACTGCAGAAGCAGTTCCCTGCTTCTCCAATTGCACACAAATGATATCCCAGCAGTGTGCTGGGGAGCCCTGGGGTGCTTGGCAGCCGTGTCCAGCCCCCCTGCTCCTGCACCAGCCTCCCATGTGCTGCCTCCCATTCCCCACCAGTAATAGCCAGCCACTGACTCCGGGAGGATTTCTCACCAGTGCACCTGACTGGATCGTGCATGCCAGAGCTGATATGCCTACCACAGATATCTGTCCCAAGAAATAAATTAACCCCCCAAATCTGAAGAGCTGATATTACAAAAGTCAGTAGGGAAATAACTTTTTTTGGACAGAGGGCAAAAATTTAACACGTTTCTCACATAAAGTTAACTTTATTCCTTAGGGATCTGGTGCACTTTTATATTACATTTTGAGAAATAATACTTATAAAAGATTCATCCTTTTCTGGCATAAACTGGAGTAGCTCTTATGTTTCTGTCTTTAGAGATTTCAGGGACCACAGATTCTGAAGATGCTGAAAGCTTCCACTTCCACGCATGAGAGATACATTTACATTCAAATCACATTTTAACATTTTAATTGGACAGCATGAATAAAAGGATATTAATTTAATAATGAAGTTCAGGAATAAGAAAAGCATGTGCATTACTAGCTAGAGCCTGCTGTGTTAACCTGGACTGTTTGGGAACCAGATGGTCACCCCAGTGCTACTGCTTTCCATTCCAGCAGACAAACTCTGGTGCCTCAGTGGCCACTAGGCAGGCTGGCAGAGGGTAGTGGGGAAGTTTCAGACCATCAGCTGAGGGTTGTTTTCTGTCATACCCCTCTTGGGAAGGTGAGTTCTGGCCACTCACAGGCTTGAGGTCTGCCTGGACACTGGATCTGTCTTTGGGGAAGGCTGCAGGTGCCTCTCAAAATGCAGATTAGATACATCTGGAATAAAAGCGTGCTGGGAAACTGCAAAATGTTCCGGATCTAAGACTGAACCATGGGAATATCATGCAGCAAGTTAGCAAGGAGCAGCTCACTGTAACTGGGGAGCAAAGCTTTGCTAACTGGGGCTGATTATTAAAGGACACAGTACTCTAGAGTAAAGTTCACCCCTGTTTGACTATATCTGTAATTCATTTTCTAAATAAATATATAACCTTCACTTTTCAGAACTGTTTTGATCCATTTCCTCCTCCATCTAACCACCATTTTCTGTTTTCTCAATGATTTTTACATTGTGTTTGGCAACAACCCTGTTTTCATCACCTAGAAACTCAATATTCAGAGCAAAACCTCTCCAGCTGGCTCATGTGTCAGAGTCTGCATACCTTCAGCAATAGAATCTGCAAAATTGTACTGATTCAATGTCTGCTTTCACTGCTATTTTAAAAAACACACTCCATATGAAAGGTCCCTCTGAATGAATTTTCAGTTGCTTTGTGTTTGCAAGGGCCTGTCAGTAGAAGGCACACTTCCAAACCTGGTCTGAGGGCAACTATCAGAAAGCTTTCAGACATTTTATGGAAGCAGATTTTGGCCCCTGTGTAATTCTGACAGTGGCTGGTGAGAGCAAACACAGAGCACTAGCAGAAGGCATATGTGCTCTTGCAGTACAGCTTAAACCTCTGCAACAGGGCTCTGTGGGACCAGAGAAGAACTTGCATTGCATACTCAGTCCTTGCACACAGGGATTTTTTCCCCAACACGCATTGAATTGTTTACTGGTTCTCAAGGTGTCACTGTTTTCGTATTTTCCATGTCTGTATCACAGAATTGGCAAGAGATTTTGGGAATGGCAATGTCTTCCATTCCTGGATGCATTTCTTCTAACTAATTAGGACAACTCAGGGAGCAAAGACAACTCCTCATAGTTCCATGGAGATACCAGGGGCTGCCAAGGAAGAGATGCCTTCAGGCACAGGCTGAGGCACACAGCAGCCTGGGACTGACAGCAGCACCCAGGGCAGCATATTCTGATGTACCACAGAGGTTTCTGTGCTCAGTGGGCTCTGGGAGCTGCTCAGTGTCTGAGGGCTGTCCCACTGTATGAATCACCAGAGGAGCAGCACACAGAATGATTGGTGGCACCTCCCTCCAACACCTGCCAGGCACAGCAGGCACTTGGTGAGAAGGGCTCAGGGTGCCTGCACAAGCCCCGGCCAGAAAGGTGGATGGTTCTTCTCCCCCATCACCTGAATCCCCTTAATCCAAAGCTTTCATAAAGCCCCTCCATGCCCCAGGCATACTGCTTCCCTGCAAAGTCATTTCAAAATTGTTCAATAAAACATTTCAGCTTTTAACCTCTTTCTTCTGCCAGTGAGAAAGCACAAATGATTATGAGACAAATAAAATATCTGCAGGTCACGGTTCATTCTGCCTGCCCCTCTGTAGGGGATGGTCACATTGGATGGAGGTAAGTCATCATTTTTTATTATTTGTTTGTGTGACCACATCACTTATGCACAGATTATAAGCTCTTTGTGGCAGTGTTTGCGACAACTATGTATCTCGTAATGAAATCTCTGTGATATTACAAAGAAAATGAAAAGGTATATTGAAAAGCTTCTTGTGTCTCTCTTGAAAATCCAAACTGGTCTCTAAATGTGGATCGTGTGTGTTTCAGATGCCCACAGTAGAACAGGCAAAGTGGCCCACTATAAACTTCTCCCTCTGCACCTTTAAGTCCAAAATCAGATTTACTCTCTTGTGATGCAATTCACATAGGATCCAATACAATCAGTGTCATCATCCTCCAAATTCTTTGTCAGAAGCCATTTTCTCTACTCAGAGTTTATCCTATTTTCCCTGCAAGTTTCTCTTCTCTCTTATCAGGGGGCTGTGGCACGGTGCCATCCATAGCCTATGATGACTGAAGCCTCCTGAGTACCTGGAAAAATTTCAGACTTTATTTGTTTAATTTTCCTCCTGCTTTCCTCTAATTTTATATTCCCTTATGGAGCAGTCTTCTGGCCTTCCCAGCCTATATTTTCTCTTCTGATGCTTAAAGACATCTGTGTTAACCAACCTGAGCTGCCCCCTCCAGCAATCACAGGCAGCATGACCAGAGTGTCACACTTTTCACCGTCCCAAAATTAGCATAAGAAACTGGCATATGGACTGTGACTGTAGGCAAATGTGACCTTTTCAGAGGCTGACTTTATTTATTTATTCTGCTGCCATTTATTTCTGTGTTAAAAACAAACTAAAAAAATCAGGGATGGTAGTGCACTGTCTCCTAGACCTACTAACAATAAATAATTAAAATACCTCTGAGTAGCAACACTTCTTCATTGAACAGTAATTAAGATTGCAGTCACAGCCTGGGACACAGGCTGAGTACACAGCAAGACCATCATTAGCATTTCCAGTTCCTCTGCACTTTCATTTAGCTGGTAAAGTGCCAGACACGAGTGCCCCTGTGGTTGTACATGTTCCTGCATGCTGGCACTGATGGGAGAAATAACTGAGTGGCACACACAGCCCTGTTTGCCATTGGACCTGTACATCACATGATTCTATAACCTCACATTATTTTGGGGAAAACCAGCTCGTGTGAGGTCTTAAAGCACACAGATGGGCATGCATGGCAATATTTGCCTGCTCTGGGAAGCTCTCTCCCTCTTTGGCCTCATGGACCATTTCCCTTGGCACAGTCTCCCTCAGGGATCACTGTCAGCTACGCCCTCCAAGTCGTGCTTGGAGTCTCCCCCAAGTATATTTGAGAGAGGCTGGAGCCTCACTTCTTTCTTCTCCCAGCTCCCTGCCTGCTCTGAAGCTTTCACCCAGGCAGGAGGATGGGGGCTCACAGGGCTTCTGTGTGCTCATCATCCCCTCTCGTGTGTCCCTCTGCATGAGACCTCTGTATCTGCAGAGCTAGATATTAATGAGCTCGAGAGAACACACCAGCTTCCAAATTAATTAGAATAAATCACCCACCAGAAGTCTCAATCAGTCCTGCTCTTCCCATTTCACAGAGGAGGATGTTCCTGCGTGCCTACCTCCACATCACATACCCCAACCTCCCTCCATTGTCTCCTTGTCATATGGCAGCCTACTGCCTATCCAAGTAAATAAATGCTACAGCATAGAATCATAGAAACATTTAGGTTGGAAAAGACCTCAGAGGTCATCGAGGTCATCCAGCTGCTAACCCAGCACTGCCAGGCCCACCACTAAACATCAGCCCTTCCCTGGACAGACCCTAGTTCACAGAGAGACAAAAACCCTGGCACACGGCTAATGGTAGCTCACCTGAGCAGATCTTTATTTTTGACAAAGACAGATCCTTGAGTTTCTTTGCCATCTCAGCATCAGTCCCTGCTGTCGGCAGAATCTGCCACTGCTAAACGTGTAAAAATAATGTGTAAGGGAAAAAAAATCAATCATGATTTTTTCAGTACTGTCTCCTAGTTTAATAACCTCATTTAATTAGAAATCAGAAGTAACAACAATGGCAAGTAAATTTAATATAAATTCCAAAACATCTGAGATTGAAGGAATTTCACCATCTCTAATAATCTTGTTAGGAATAATGTCCCTGAAGTTGCAGGTTTCTCCCAGGTGTCTCTCCCCATACCACACAGCTCCATCCAAAAGTAATAATCCCAGAGGACTGGCACAGGCCACCAGCACATTTTCCTATCTGCTGCAGGGTGCCCTGACACACCCAAGCTCATGAGTGCAGGTGTAGAAAGAACACAAACCTGTGGTCATACAGGGTTAGGAGCAAGCTGAAATAGTGACACCGTGGTCAGTCCCATCAGTCTGATCACTTGATTCTTTTTCATTCCAGAGCAAATTTACCTTCGTCTAGCCAGCTGTGAATCAGAGAGGAGCTACATTTTCTGGTTTTTTAGCATCACCCAAGAAACCCATATTCAGGAGGCAAGGATATTTGCACAGTCTTAGCTTCAGTGACCTGATACCACCACAGCAATCCCTAGAGGAGCACAACACTTTAACGTGTGTCCGAAGGTTTTTGAGCTGAGCTGAGGGCACAGCAGGACTTGCACCCCCAGGCACTTTCACACGAATGGAAAAGGTGGAAAAAAGCCACGCAGAGGGGGAACAACAACAGGTTTTTTTTCCCAGAGCACACCCTGCCCATGCCTGCAGCCTCCACAGTGAGGCAGGACCAGTCCAGCAGCCCTGGAGTTTCCAGGCAGGCGGCATCAAAGCTCCCAGTGTGCAGGGAGACATCCATTTTTGTGGAATGGGAGACATACTACACCACACACGTGGGTAGAGCCCAGCTGTGCTGCTCACTGACCTGCACGAATGGGACTTCCCAGGTGAGTGAGTGAAGGCAGGAGAGCCAAGCCTGACAAAACCAGAAGGGTCACTGCAGCCCCTCCTGAAAGGTAGCAGCATTGGGGCACACAGCAGAACCTTTCGTTGGGAAACAGGGAGCACTCCCAGCCACACTGGGATCTTAACAGGGACAGAGGAATCCATCTTCTCCTAGCATCCCACACAGCAGAACTGCCCTCACTCCCATGTGAAATACCAGTTCAGCCAGGACTTGAACCCTGAAAAACTTCCCTCCTCTGTGTCCCACTGGAGCCTGAGGGACTGCAACCACCTCCAAATGTGTGCCAGCTCAGAGGTAACACAACAAGCCACACACCAAGCAGCACCCTCTCTTCCCACATTTTAAGGTATACTGCTCATATATCAGCACCAGAGCGGTGTTTTAGATTGCCAAGCATCCTCTTGAATAACTAAACAGCAGTGAGTAATATGTATTTACATACATTATGGTCTATTCCCCCAGTGGAAGGCGATTTGTGCAGATAACTTCCATTAATGTTAAAGGGAGTCATTCACATAAATCCTCGGCACATTAATGGCCTGTGTGCCTCCTCTGTGTGGTAGTTCGTGTTGCTGCATTTAGCAAGCGTGATATAAACGTGGCCAACTTAATATGCAAATAAATTCAAGTATTTACTGAGCCATAAGAGGTAGTTACTAGGCACATCTCATTCATCGTTTACAGGGAAATAGATGGAGGCTGCCAGATTAAATCAGGAGACAAATGCCACAAACATTTTTTAAGGCAACGGGGTAGTGAGTCTCCACATATACATAAATAATGATCATAAACAGTTTCTTGAAGACATCCCCTCTTCTATTTGTTTTTACTCTGTGAGTGTCTTTACTACACATCTGCACTGAAGCACTATTTGTTGCATTGCTGTTGCCTGACAGTGGCACTGGAGTCCCTTCTGTCCCTCAAAGGAGGGCCATGCCCCATCCCTGCTCACTCACTCACCACCTCCTTGGCAGCTGCACAAGCTGCAGGAAGGGAACATTCTCATCTTGAAAAGATGGGCCACCCACTGCAACTCTCTTTTTCCCAGCACCAAAATGTGAGCCCTTCCTTTACTGGCACCTGGTGCCAGAAAGAGAGGTGAGACTTTTTGTGCCATTTCTTCTCACAGATGTTCTATCGAGAATCTGCTCTGGGCATTTGCAAAACAAGAGCCCTCACCAGGTCTGTGCTTCTCTGAGGTGGAAAACTTCTGTGGGAAACAGATCTCAAAAATGCATCAGATGCAGTATTACTGAAGTCCTCCTTCAGTTCCCTCTGCATGATTTTTAAGATGCCATGCCAAATGGATGTGTCCTCCACAAGATATTTCTTCCTAGGGGTAGTGGATGAAGTAACACTGATTCACTTTATTCTTTCTGATGGAGAACAAGGAAAAATTCTCTATCTCTAGTTCAATAGGATAGCTCCTGTGCACATACAAGCTCATGGAAATATGCAGAGACATATACTAAAAGGCCTTATCTACCATTAGACTCCACAGCATCTGCTGGGCTGCTATCCTATTGATGCTGTGGGGTTTTTTATAGGAGACACCAACAAACCCCTGAAGTGATCCTGGAATCCATGTGTTGGCTCTGGGCTGGTGCATCTGTCCAGGCTTTAGAGCACAGCATTGGGTGTGTGCAGGCATTTCCCTGCAGAGCCAGAGCCAGGCACAGTGGCAGCTCAGCCCAAACAGAAATTATAGCAGAGACAAAAGAAAACCTCACAGTCTCTCAGGTTCTTTAATATGGAATCCCTAATTGTAATGTTGCCCTTTGGGTTTGTCCTTAGCTAAAACCCCAGAGCTCTCTTTTGCCCTGTTCAGTGCCTGTCTCTCCTTTCAAGGTCTCTTCTGAGCACCATCTCTGGCCAGGTTTGAAGAACTCTCCCAAACCCTTACTCCTGCCTTCAGTCTGTGGCCAGAGTGTCCACAGGTCTCAGTGGCTGCAAACCATCAATGTGTACTTTGGAAATCAGATTTTACACACTGATGCTGTGAAACAGAGGTTCCACCAGAAAGCAGCTTGTGCCCCCTTGCTGCCTCCCCAGGAGAGCCTCCACAGCTGCTTGCAAGGTGCAGTGCTGGTCTCATGGCTCAGGTCTGCCCCTTCTGCCCCAAATTCAGGCTGTCCTGTGGGGCCAGGGAGCAGCAGGTACCCAAGAGATGACTGTGGCAAGGGGACAGGAGGTGGCAATAGGACACCCAGCAAACAAGACTATTGGTGATCATTCATTCCCATCTTTCTTCTCTCTTGCTGAACACTCAAACTGAGTGTTTGAGTGACACATTCCCTCTGACTGCGAGTTTATAAGAGTGCCTAAATCCTCTCAGGATGACAATTAGCATAATTCTCATTAAATCTCCCTGTGGTGCAAGACAAGGTAGGTTAAGAACCTACTTGTCTGGGGTGTCTTTTCTGGCAGGCAGGCAGGAAGAAATCACTGGGGGCCAATGCTGCTTACAGGCTTTCAGGTCAACAAGGACTTACCCTGCATTTTGGGGGCATGGTGGTTCACATGTTACTCACAGTTAGCTCTTTCATTGAAAGCTCAGGTGTGTGGCCCCTGCAGGAAGATGGGCTGAAACAGGAAAGCATCTCATACCTTCCCTGCACCCTAAAAACAAAATACCTCTTGTGGTACCCCCCTCCCACCATTGACACACAAGTGGAAGCATGGAGAGATGGAGGCAAGCATCATGAAAAGGTATTTATACAACAGAGAGGCAGGGCAGCTCTCAGAGACTCATCCTTCAGCAAAAGGCAGCATGTGCACACATACTGCTCATGTCCAAGGAGTGTCACAGAGAAACAGCTGAGTTTTTCAAACTACTTGAAATCACAGGGGATGCCATAAGGAATCGCCTATCACTGCACATGCTGTGAGATTAACTTTCTGTAGTTCTCCCTGAGAAAGCAAGACTTGCACAGGTGCCAGCAGAAGTCCAGCAACTGAGCAGCTGCTACTCCCTGGCACCCTGTGCTGAGGTGGGAGCAGTGTACAGAGCCAGACCCTGCTTCAGGTGCTGCACCAGTGCCAGCTATCAAGGAAAGTGTGTCTCTACCAGCATGTGTCTGGGTAGAGCTGCAGGTGGCCTTTGCCAGCTGCCCATCTCCTGAGCCAGGGCCCCGGAGCTGCAGCGTGGTGGTGGGAAGGTGGGCACAGCCTGTGTGCCAGGACAGGGCCAACAGAGGAGTGAAACCTTGGGCCTCCCCCTCCTGTGCCAAGTGCAGCCCCTGCCCTGCTGCTCCAGCTGCAGCAGTGAGGGCACCCAGAGTGTGTGTGGGGCAGGTGGGCAGGCTGGGGTGCCCTCTGTGAGGAGCAGGGTAACCAAAGCACTCCGAGCAATTTAAGGCACAGCTCTGAATGCTCCAGTTCAGTCACACCTGTCGTAAATAAAGAAAATGCCAGCGAATACTCCTGGGAGCCCCATGTATAAAAATACTTGAAGCAACGAGAGCAACAGCTGGCCCCTACAAAAGCTTTTGTCAGTCTGACATTTCGGATGCTGAACACACCGGCATCAGTGCACATGCCAGGGAAGAGGAGCAGGAAACCAGACACATATTCCTGCTGCACTGCCAACTGATGTGGGAGTGGAAACCCCACCCTTTGTGTCTCACACCCAAAGTGAGCAGAGTAACAGACTCTTACAGGGGGAAAGGGAAAGGCTGGCATTTATAGCACCATTTCTTCAGTACAATGAAAATCACCCTTAAAGATGAGGTCAGCATAAACTGCAGGGCTACAGCAAACTGTTCAATTCAAGAGGAATTATTCATCCTTCAGTGGAATATAATTACACATCCAGACTCTCTCTGGGCAATCCTTTATTCAAGCCAAATTTACACTATTTCCTAAAGGGAGCAGTCAATCTTAATGAATGACTTACAGGTCCATCATCTTTAATAAGGCTTTATGAAAAAAATAATGTCAGAAGTTTAGAAGTTTAATAAATTTTAACTCTACCTTCACTGAACATCACCTTTTATTTTGCTATTTCTTCATTCTCATCAATAGAAGAACTTGGTGCAAAGATGCTAACTTAGTTTATAAATTCTTTTCAATTTTATAAGTCAATAACAAATTAGCCAGTATGTTTAGTGCACCAATATATCATGATTGTGTTCAGCAGGACAGTGTTGTAATCTCCTGACACACAATTTTGAATCAAGTTTCTTTTCTAATATACAGCAAAATAAAGAGAAAATTTTGCTTCCTTTGTACAGGAAACCAATTCCTCAAGAGGCAACTTGTTATGACAGAATTAATACACGTAATTAATTCTTCCCTCCAAGGTGAGCCTGAAATATTTTTCTTTGCATAAGTAAAGCAATTATTGTTCATTCTCAATGTGGAGAGCCATCACCTGTTAAACACTGTAGCTGCTCTTAATGGTCAGCTGGAGAACTCAGCTGGGAGTGTTTTATGTAAATAAAGCTGACTCCTCCTTTGCACCATTTTAAAGCTGTAGAGAAAGAAGTGGGTAGGATTTTAGGGTATATTTTCTCATTGTTACTTTTTCTTTAGAGATGCCATGTGGCCATTGAGTATAGTTTATGAAAGTGAACTAAATCCCCCTGAAAAAAACAGGGCTTTGCTGACTTCAAGATTTCCAAATATAAACAATTCATTTCTTTCCATTTTCTACAGAAATCATTGCTGTCTTGCTCTCATCAACTATTTCCTGAAGGTCTTCCTTATGCCAAAATGTGCTTCTATACCTTTTTTTTTTACTTGCCAGGTGTGTGTGTGTGGGTTCCCTAACATTTGCAGGAGGAGAGCATGCCTCCACCTCCAGCTGGAAGTACCTTGGGTGTTTCCAAAGTAGTGCTAGGAATATGGGCTAGCCTTAGTGATGTGAGTTCAGTTCACTGCAGGGAAGGAGCCCACCAATTAGTGGTGTTGCTGGGGAATTCAAATAATAGAATCATGCAATATCCTGAGTTGGAAGGGACCCACAGGATCACTGAAGTCCAGATTCTATGATACAACTTAAATTAGTTAAATATTCCCATATTTTACTATTGGGATTGAGCTGGCTGCCACCAGAGCTGGGTGCTGGGGAAGCCAAGGATGCTGACAGGCACCAGCACAGCCAGGGATGAGGAGGATGGAGCCATCCCCACTGAGGCCAGCCCATGTCCCAGCAGAGAGGCCCTTGCCCAAGTGCCTCACTGCAGCAGGGCTGGCTGGGGGAGTGGGCAGGAGCCCAGCTGGCAGGCATTGCCTCTCTCCTGTTACTGGGATGTGAATAGACAACTGTCCCACACCCCACTTCCTTGTTCACCCCACAACCTGACCTCTCTTGCTTTTTTCCTTTTCTTTATTTAATATTACCTAAATTTGAGGGAGGGAAAGATGTTGGGGAGACATCTGTGTAAGGTAACATCTCAGGCTACTGAACCTCTGGTACCATGATCAAGTGCTACATCGTGTTTCTCTTTAAAAAAAAATAATTTTGTGTTTAACAAAACCCCAAATCTTTGTGTCATGCATGAAACTAAGGAAATGGCTGAGGGAAAAGCATCCCATTGCAATTTCTTCTTTCTAGGTCCCATAGCCACTGTCAAGAACCTGTGCAGTGATGTCTCAACCCTGCAGGTGAGAAACATCATGGCAAGTCACTGAATGCCCAAGAAAGAAAATTGCCACTTTCTACCCAAACATTTCCAATAGACAGAATAAACAAAAACAACGGAGTTACTGTGCTCACCAACAAAGCGTTTCTCAAGGTATTCCTTCTGCAGTGTTCTGATTTAATTCAGCACATGTACTTTTCCTGTTGGTAGATTTTTTCCCAGTCCCTCTTTCACACTCAATCACTGAAAAACTCGTGCCCCTGGCAGTCTTTCTAATCTAAAGAACAGGTGCATCAGCTAACTAACTTTTATGATGGGGCAGAGGGGCTCTGCCTGACCGGGAAAATCAGTGTGACATCTGAATTAAAATACAAAGTCACCTGCAGACAGAGAGAACTGGGAGGCACCTCATCTAAATAAAATTACAAAACCTTACAAAACCTTGCAAATCTCCAAGCCACGTCCTCAGCTGGTGTCAGGTGAGGCTGGAGCCAGGGAAGTTATGCTGCTTTACACCAGCGGCTGATTGAACCTGGTGTGCTGAGCTGCACCAGGGACCGGCAGCACGGCGGGGTGGAGGATGCTCTAAGTATCCCTGTAGCACAAAGACACTCTTTAGATTCAAGCCCTACTCCCACAAAAAAAAAATCCCTTTCTTTGCTTTACTTCTCCTATTGTGTTTTTATTCAATTTGAAAAGCCCTTGGTCTGTCCTTGAGAAAAACGTCTTCAGAAGCCTCTTTGAAATAAACCCAGGATTAAGCAGCAATCCCCCTCCAAGCAGAGCATTCGAGCAACTTTCCTTCTGCAGCTCACCGGGTTAACTTTATTCCTGCCACAAGCCCCGCATGCACCAAACCCAAAAGCAACTTCTTCCTGCCAGACGAGCCCCAGGCAAAGCAAGCAACCCCCACAGCCATTGAGAGCGATGGAAAGGTGGAATTACTCACTGAAACACGCCGGGCTTCACCCTCTGTCAGCAGGCGGTGGGTGCGCGCTGGGGCGGCAGCGGGGGCTGGAGGGCTAGGGAGGGACCAGCGGGGCTAGCCAGGGGCCCGCAGGCATCCCATCCCCGAGCTCCGTCCTCCCTCCAAGTTACCTTCACAACACCTGGAACGACAAACACGAACAACTCTGCTCAAGAGTGCTCCTCAGTGCCTCTCAGAAGCTGGAAGCCTGTTGGTCTCGCAGGAAAAACCCAGTCTGACAACAGCATTGCTCCCTCCAGTTTTCAGTTAGGCATAAAAATTCACCTTAACATCTGGTTTGAAGGTATGGGCAGATTATAATTAAACTCATTGCTCTATGAACTATACTAAAACCCCAGCAACACGTGACATATATACTGTCTGCTACATATATTGCAATACAAGTTGCTTTTAAAATGGAAGAGACATTTACCTTGGCAGAAAAAAAAAAAAAAA
>VZTT01035276.1:0-17448 GCA_013400855.1 Buphagus erythrorhynchus | reverse complement strand
AAAAAAAAAAAAAAAAAAAAAAAAAAAAAAAAAGTCCACTTAGATTCAGGTTTGGAAAAGCCCAAAGCCACACTGCATGCAGAGTGCTCTGTAGTCAGAAGTCTTCACTAAGTCACACACACCCCCACGCAGACACAGAGACACGCTCCTGCTGCCACGCAGCGCACGCCAGCGGCACCGGCTGATCTCTGCCTCTCTCCCCACAGGAACTGCTCCCAGGGCTCTGGAAGGATGTGCTTTGGGGAAGAGAGTCTGCAGCTGAGGAGCTGAAAAGTTACCACATACAGACAAGCAGAACAAGAACTGCTCTGACAAGGCTCAGCGACAAACACCAGGTGAAGAAGAACAAGAAGAAGAAGAAGAAGAGGAAGAAGGAAGAAGAAGAAGCATGCTTGCCCCTTACCTATTGCTTAGGCTAAGAGTCTGAGCAGTCTTTAGAGAGCCTGGGCATTAGGACCCAATGGACAGAGGACTTTCAGCACAGTCACAAGGACCCAGCAAAAGCCATCTTCTCCCTGTCTTTTAGCATAGTGTAAGTCTCCAGCAGCTCAGCTCTCCAGCTGCAAACATCTCATTAGACTAATGCATTCAGCACAGGCAGAAAACTCAATTTACCATAGCTACAGCAATGAATTTCCATTACGATGACAGCTTCAACCACATCATGTCCGGATAAGCAGCCAACCACTGCCTTTTAAAGAACACACGCGTTTTACCCGCAGAAAACGAGGCCTGCGTGGCGGGTTTCCTTTCCCTTTGCAACTACACTGAGAAGAAAAATTGCTGTTTCTTTTTGTTTTGGAAACTCTGCAACCCGAAAGGTAAAGACATTTGGACTCTTCCTGCCCCTCTCCCCCCTCCAAACAGCACTGTCTTTTGCAATACAGTGCTTCGGGCTGCGGTGAGAAGAAGGGGTGTTTGCAACATTTCTGGTCTCACTACCCCTCCTCTGTTGCCATGGAAACCGGACTGTAGCATCAGCCCTTTGTCCCACTCCTGCAGCAGCCTGGCCCGATGCTGTGCTTACGTGATGTGCCACGGATGGGAAGGACCAGGCACTTTGGGTGTGATAATTTACATGGAAATTGGGGGAATAGTGCCTGGCATCCTTCTGCAGCGACACCGAGGGTGTGTGTATAGTGTTGCTCATGCACACACACATGCACCTGCACACAAACTCACAGACTCAGCTCTGTGGAGAATCTTACAGGTATGGCCAGGCAAAGATACCCATAATATTTAGAAATTATATAACCTGTTATGGCTGCCATGCCGTGCCACTTGGGCAAAATGCAGGAGTGGCTTTTCACTGAATTTCCAGTAACTCATCACAGAAAGTACCAGTTCTTCCCTTTTTTAGCATAGCACTAGCAGCTCTTACCACAAAAAAAAAAAAAAGAAAGGAAAAAACAAAACAAAACAAAAAAACCCCACCAACAACAAAATTCTGTAGTACATATGATAAATAAGGGTCGTAATAATCTTGCCATGCTCCATTGACTGTGCCAGATCAAATTATCCCAGCAAAGGGGTTTGTCGCAGTTGTTTGTGAGTGTTGCACAGCTCCCCACTGCCCACTTCACACGCTTACACATATTGTAACTCAGAATTCATGGCAAGCCAAACGTGCTCCCCACCTCTCTTTCTTTCCAGTCCCATGACATGAATGCCTCACCAGACAGGCTTGCAGTCGTGGCCATTGTTTCTGCTGGTTTTGTGGGCCCTGCACACTGGTTTTGTGATAGTTGCACTTTCTGGGGTTTAGGGGAGTTACTTCTGACTTGCCAACACAAAAGATGAGATAAACATTAAGCCTGTTTTATTTACCAGGGAAGAAGAGGAAAAGCAGGAAAGCAGAGATCCTGGGCTATTTGTACCAATAAGAGCCAGGGCTTTGCTGGTCCCCTTCCCTGTCAGTGGGGAGAAGAACAAGCACCTGCCCACTAGTGACTGTGAGAAAGGTGAGATGCTCAAGCTCATTCCAACAGTCCCTTGAAAGCACAAGATCAGGAGGCTGGCTGCGATATTGTTTGTTTCTTGGAGTCATGGTTAGAGAAAAACTCTCTGTATTTAAAGGAAAAAAATGAGGTGTGGTAGATCCAGGAGGAACAAGGTGGCATTAAGTCTCTTTTTTGGATTTGTTTTCGCTTGCATTGCTACAAGCTTGACAGATACTGTAGGTGTGAAAAATATTTTATCAACACAGAATTAGAACAACTGTTTTCTGTCTTCTGTAACTGGTGTATGAAACCCTTGGTGCTCACAAACACGCTAATAACAAAGCACACAAATGTTTTTCATCCCAGCCTTCATCCTGGTAAAGACCTGTAAATCCCTCGTTTTCCCTCTTTTCTTTTTTTCTTTTTTTTTGGACAAAATCAGAGTCGGTGGGCCAGTACACATGTATTCCCTTACCAGAGTAAAATGGAGGCAACTGAACCACCATGCAAATTCCTGTTTTAAGTTCCCTAATGGGATAAATGGGGAAAAGTACTAATAATTATGAAAAATTGTGACAAAATCCTTTAGAAAGCCTCTCTTCTCCTGTAAGCCATTTAAAATTTTGAGCATGAGTCTTAGCCATCCCTGTCATTTCACATTGCCTCTGCAGATCCATTGCTGCTGTGGCTTGTCACACCCGGTGCTGTTGTTTGTGTCACACCATGTTACCAATGTCATCTAGCACGGGCAGGCTGGCACAACCTCACAGCATGGAGGCATCAGCTGGGGCCTCTCACAAAAAATATCATCTTAATACAATGCAACACAAGAGCAAAATTTTGGGGAGGCGATTGGGAATTTTGCTTTCTCATCACTGCTGCTATTAATGCTGTGTACAATTTTGCAGCCAAAAACTAAACCAGACCTCAAACCAGCCAGTTCTCCACTGCTTTGGGAGCAAATGTTGCATGGTGAAGGATTGCAATGTTCCTTGGAATATGCTCTTTGCAGGGCTTGTTTGACAGCCTTGAATTTAAAGTTTAATTTAAAGAGTTGAATTTTGGTTTCAAACATACATCTGGTCTGGAGAGCAGCTTAAATCACAGCTAAAAGCAAGGGTGGATGAGATAGTGTTAGGGGAATGGTTTGAAGTATTTACACCTGCTGTGGAGTCAAATGCAAGGTTCATTCCCTGATCTCAGACTCCCCAAGAGGGGTGAAGAGAGATGAGCCAGAGATGGAACTGAGGGGAAAGTGGTGCCCTGAATGGTGCAGGGGAACTGCCTGCCTGTGTTCCTGTGGCACGTTCACAGAAATGTCACAGCCACCTGAGCAGCCACAGCCACCCACTTGTGGCTTCAACCCAAAGCTGGCCCTTCCACAGAAAGCTGGTTCACACCACCCTCCTACCTGCAGAGGGACACACCTGACTGTGGGGTGAGGGGAAGAGTGGATGGAGGAGACAAGGGAGCTTTAAATTGCTGCCCAAGTAAATCTGCCTACCAAACTCCAGAAATGTGGTTGGGCAGGGTAGTCAACTTGCCTCCTTTGCAAATACAAGTGAAAAAGGTGATCAAGTGGTGGTGGGGAAAAGAAAAGGTCATGTTTACATGAGGCACTGATTGTCACCCAGTCTCAAAAACACTGAAACACTTTCTTCTGTAGGCATAAGGTTTTCAGATGAAGATGGCACTGCAGAGAAATATTAAGGATCTCTGTACAGAAAGGCAGGCAGTAGCAGAGCAAGGAGCACAGCTGAAACCTCCCGTTTCCTGTTACTGCTTCTCCAGCTATTTGAGCCACAGGCCACCATCAATATCCAAAATTATTATTATTTTTAATGCAAATCCTATTCATGCTCTTTTCACCGGTGTCCTGATATTTGTATTTTGCCTATTTTGTATAGATTATAGTTCAACCCTTCCTTCCACTGCTTGTCTTCACAGCCTCCTCCTCTGAGGAGTAAGAGATCCCTGACATGGAAGTGAAGCTTTTGGGGCAGATGATGGCATGGTGAGGGACAAAGGACCAGGGCTTTAATGACCAGCCAGGAGGCAGGCTGACATCCAGGGTTTGGACACGAGGCAATCCATGTGGCAATGAGGAAAAGCCCTTATCCCCAGAGTAATCTCTGCCACTCCTCACCTTGAAACAGCCTCAAAGAGGGACTGAGCCACCAGATCTTGCCCAGGTCATTTCAGATGGAAGACAAACAGTCTGGGTCCTGCCAGGGAGGGATGAGTATTACAGAGGATTGCCACCCACTCAGGACCATGCTGGATCCTGGCCTTGAGCCATTGCCCCTTCCCAGGCTGGGGCTCCCTGGCACAACCAGCCCAGTAGCCCTATGATGGGCATGGTGGCACACATCACTCTGCTGCTCTCCATTCATCACCAATATTAATAAACTCCTACAGATTGTCATTGTATTTCAAGTATTACCCCATAATTTAAATAATTTGATTCTTTAAACAATTACATTCAAATACCTTCAGACTTCCACAAAATCAGAAAGCATTCAGAGTAAGTGAGAAAGGAAATTAAATATCCCAAAACAACAGAAATGTGTGCAGGGCAGCCTGTTATTTGGGCAGATGATTGGGGTGGGTGTGGGGCTTGGAGCAAGTCTTTCCACCTGGCTGCAGGAGTGACATTCGCCCTGGCAGTCACCGCAGCACAGAAGATATCAGCAGGTCTTCTGGGGCAGCTGCCTGCCCAGGTGATGCCCTGTATGTGATTTTTCCCTGCATCTTTATTAGGCATTTCAGTTTAACAAGACTTTTTACCTATAAATCTTTCCGGATGATGAATCAATCCTGTGACACCCGCCCTGACCCTCTTCAACCCTGCCACGCTTGCACAGACACCGTTGGTTAAGTTATGATGAAGTCCGGTTTAAGGGAATGAATTTAAACAATTACCTTAATTACAAGAGCGGTATCATCTTTCAAGAAAGAGCGTCTCCAGGGAGGACAGCTGCTGAGAAGTCATTTAGATGCATGAACCTTTGAGAACAGCGGTGAGAGGAGCTGCGACTCCTGGCCCCGGCCGCAATCCTGCAGCCCACCCTGCTCCTTCCAAGCCGCCGATGTGGGATGGCAGCGCTGGGGCAATCCGGACACCCCCAGGCTGCCAGGACCCCAGAGCAGCCACAGTCCCGCCCTGCCCAGCCCGGTCCTGGAGGTCACCTTTTCTTTAGGCTCGTTGCTGCGCGGGAGTGAAGCCGCAGAGACTCCAGACGCGCTCCAGCAGACAGCTCCGGAGGATGAGCCGAAAATTAAGCACATGCCCGAGGCAAAGAGAAACCCCAGATTTAAGCCTGGCAGCAGCCGAGATGGGCAAGGGGGGGCAGGGAACAGGAGTGCCATCCTGCTCAGACCCCCAGCCAGCCCAGCCCGTGCCCGCTGCCCACCCCGCAGCCCCCTTTGCACCGGGACGGCTCCGCACCGCCTCTGCCTCCTCCTTGCAGCAGCCCTGCAAGGGCACACGGCTGCCTCCCTGCCCCAACCCACGGCCCACTTGAGGACACCATTATTTCCCAAATCGCTAAACATCAGGAGCAGCTTTGTAATTTGCTTGGTTCTTTATTACATTTATTGATTTTAAAATATTTTAACGGCTCGCTTATTGCTGTGTTAAAGAGCTCAGAAAGGCAATAAAGTCACACAGCATCCTTAGTGATAAAAGAATTAATCCCTTGAGCTGCCAAAATCGTGCCTTCTCCTTCCCTTCTGAACCTCTTTAAAGCAAAAAAACTGAGAGGAACTGCAACCGAAAGGGCAAGCGCCTGGGCAAAATCCCATGCACCCAGAGTGGGTCGGTAGAACAAAGTAAAATAAGCTGTAGCCAAAACAGCAACCTGCTGCAGGAAAAAAACCCAAAGAAACTGTATTCATACCCGAGTGTAAGGTGCTTGACACACGTGGTCATTTGTTAAATGTTTGTTTATACAACCGAGGTGACTTCCCACGGACCACCTCTCTCTGGCCAGTGTCAGCAGTGATGCTGGAAGAGGTGAGCCTCTAGGTCCAGAGCAAGGAGCTCCCATCAATGCTTGCCAGGCTGTAAAACACTATCTTGCTTATTTGCCAATATTTAGGAGCCCTGCTCTCCCCTCCAACCTCGGGCCCACTTTCCCCCTTGTATGTGTCACCCTGGGGGATCAGCCATCCAGCACCTGGACACAGCTTCCCCTGTGCTATGGGTAACCTAGCAAACCCCTCTGTGGAGGGGCAGAAGTGGCAGAGGGATGGCCCCTCATGGACCCATCTTTGAGCATCTCTCTCAAATAATTTGCCTCAAAGAGCCTCAGTTTCTGCAGAAGAGATAACTGGGTCTGAGCAGTAATTAAAAAAAAAAAATCCTCCAGGTGAGGGGTTTTGTTCCTTGGATTACTCTTCTGTTTCTGCAGTCATTTCCATCCCAGAGCCTCCCTAGGCACTTAACCAATTAAACACCTGCAACCTGGCAGCTGCTGAGCATTCCCGTGTGAAGTACCACTGGATTTCTTTAATCAGCCCCCATTTCAGCAGGAGAGCAGCACAGATACCTGTGCTCTGCTTCCCTGTGTGCCTGGCCCTGCCTTTCAAATGCAAAGCCCCAGATGCTGGGATGCCCTTGCTTGCATGGATGAGAATAGAAGAGAAGAAATGGCAGGCTGTTGTTCAGCAAAGGAGTGGGGGGAAAGGGGTGTCCTTCCTCCCTGGCAGCTGCCACAGTGCATGCCATGCCCTTGTGTGAGCTCTTTCCCCTCAGGGTAGGGCAGGATCACACCCTCTCCAGCCTCTTCCCTTCCTTTAGGCTTGGAAAACTGGTCTGGCACTAGAAAAGCAGATGTTATTCCCCGGCCCCCACCCCCCCAAAAAAAAAAAATTACACTTCTGAGAGCAAGTTAGCATAGATATTCTGAAAGAAATTGTGTCAAAGATAGAGGCAGGTAATGTTAATGGTCAATGCATGTCACACCTGAGGGGATTGAAGGCCAAGAAAACCATTGCCACCCAGGGATTCAGTTCCAAAATCTGTTGTTCAGTAGTCATTAAGACTCCTGAAAGGAGGAAACTATGCTTCCACCAGAATCTTCTGCAGCAGCCACTGCCCAGCCGTGTCCCAGGGAAAGTTGTTCTTCCCCAGACTGAACACTTGCTCGCACACCAGAGAGACAGGAAAGACAAGGTGTGATGGTGCCATCTCCTGCCTCCTGCCAGAGGAGCACTGCATCTCATTAGCAGGATGGGCTCAGCTGCCACCTTCAAGCAAAGCTCATCACAGAGAAAGACATTAGTAGCGATTTCATATAATAAAATTTTATTAAATGTCCAAGTCCAGTACGTTTTCTTTTCCTCCATAGCAAAAAGAGCAGTAAAGATATATGTCTCTATCTAAGCTATGTTTGCATACTCCTTTTCCTAATTCAATAAAAAAATAAAATCAGTTGCAATCCAAATTCACTGTAATTATCTCAGTTTTTCTCTTGGCAAATGCTATTTTTAGTCAATACTCATGCATAGCCATACTATAGCATAGCTATTTTTTAAATTACATATGCCAGCATAGTTTATAGATTTTAATTTGCCAGGGAGTTGGATAGCCATCAGCAGTCAGGAGCTGTATGTTGTTTGCATACAGACTCAGTCGAGAATCTTCCCCACACAGCATCTGCTTGTACAACTGAGGAGGGGCAGACCCTGCCGGGAGCCAAACCTCAGGACAGTTTAGAGCCTGTCGAATCAAGGGCTCAAATTCCACAGCTCTTGGAGGAGGGAAGGGGAGCCTGGGTAGAAGAGGGTACATCAGTGATGAGCATGGATTTAGGAACAGAAATGCAGCGCTACACTTGCCAAAAGCCTGACAGATGGGCACACGGGACAGGTCAAAGCACCGCCTCCAACACCAGTCACAAAGGCCATTCTCTGCTCAGGGTACATCTGCATGGCCCCAGGAGGGAATACGGAGGTTCCTCTGCATAAACACACTGGAGTCAGTGGTGGTGGGGAGAGGCACAGGGTGCCCCAGCAGAAGGGGTGTGATACCTGTGAGTAGAGCCAGGCAGCAGGGCTGTCCTGCAGCCTGGCTGAAATGCAGCTGTGCAGCTGCCCAGGCAGCCCTGGTGCCTACAGATGTTTGCCTCACTAAGAAATGACACCATCTCTTAGCCATACACTAACTTCCTTTAACAAAAAATAATACTAGCAGAGATCAGAAATATACCAAATTTCAGCACTCAGCTTTGGAGAATAATCTCTATCAGGGTGGTGGGAAAGTACTTTAGTATAGTTTAGCCCTAAATCACCCCCAAGTCACATGAAATTCAGAATCCCAGGACAGACTCTATTGTCCTCCATCCACATTACCTCTGCAGAGACTTGCTGGATCCTGTCACAGGTGAGCAGATAGCTGAACTAGCAAAGGCAATTTGAACTCCTCAGGTGACCTNGTCTAACAAGCTGAACTATTTTATTATTGCCTAGCCTGCAACCTCGCATCTACAGAGACCTGGCTTACAAAGGCTGGTGTCAGCTTCCACATCAGTGCTGCCGTAATGTTTAACACTGAGCACTAACATAAAGATTCAAAGCAGGGTGGTGATTAATTGCTGTCACTCCTGCGAGTCTCCCAGGCTCACATTTGACCAAGAGGTCTGTGCTTCCCTTTTAAGACACAGTGGGGTTTGAAGAATATTGCTCTATTCTTTGTTTTAATGGGCTTTTAGCAGTGACTGCAGAAGATGCTGCACTGGGCAGTGGTGCCCGGGGGTGTGTGGCCAGCTGGAGCTGACCCACAGCTGCTGCCAGGCACTGACACCCCAGTGACATCCCACAGGCACCACTCAAGGCATTAGGTTTGGAAGAAGAGGTTAGAGGCACCCTATGCAGGGATAATGTCAGCACTGATATTGCAAGGAGGCAATGGACTGGACAAACTAAGCTGCTTCCATCCCAATTATTTCTTTGTTAAGCCTTCTGCTTCTTCGAGCTCATAACAAAGATGATCCCCCTGACCTTGCCACCCATCCCACTCTCTCCTTGTCTCATTGCTCCCACAGTCCTCAATGCAGCACCCTGCCTGTTGCTATGTGCCTGGCTGAGCCAGCTCCAGTGTCACTGCAAGGAGCACAACATCATTGCACCAGCACCCAGCACTCCTCGTCCAACACCCCCTTTTCAAAAGACAATCCTTCACGTGGTGAGGGCCACCATCCTGACTTTCATGGCTACCAGGCAAGAACAACAATGGGAAGAAGAGGTTCTTCACTCATCTGTAAGAGCCTGACCCCTCCTGTGACTGGTTCTCAGGATGGGGATGGGCTGGGGGACAAGCAGGTGACACAGACTACTTGCAGCCCAGTGCGAGGTCCAGCCCCAGACACCCTGCCTGATCACCTCCAAGTCTTAAAACTTGCTGACAGGTGGGACAGAAGAAAAATGAAGAGCCCATGTACAGTCATCTTCATATTTCAAAAAACCAGTAACTCTTAGTGTACATACTATAGATGAAATATGAATTTGAATGTAAAATATAATGGGGCAGCTTTTCATCTTTTGAATGAACTCCTCAGTCTCGATTGAATGAAGGAGGTAAAAAAAAATAAAAAGAGATCAAATACACCTAACAAATCTATATCAGGAGGGAACCATAAAAAGATACAACCAAGATAAAACCTTATGTGGGGAAGTTAACTGTGAAGAGTAAATCCTCATAACTTCAGGAAGAAGTACCTGTATGCAGCAGCCCCTTCTACCCCAGGATGTTGAAGAGAGCTAATGATGTAAATGAGGTTGCTCAAACTGCCTTGCAATGGGAGGCTGACACTCACTGCCTTGTACATGAGGCCAAGAGAGCAACAGCTCTCTGGAGCCTGAATTGATCCACAGGGACCTGCACAGCTGGGCCATATGGGTGGATCAACAGCTGGCTGCAAAATGAAGCAAGAGCTGTCTCGTTTCAAGGGACCAAACTGATTGTCATCTGGGCCTCCAAATCTCACCACCCTGTCACGGTCTGTGTCTATTTTACAGCCATTATAACCTAATCTCAGCCAGTGTGATTTACACATAGTAATTAATGGAGCTTCAGTGGTGAGGAAATTGGTCATTCAATTTGAGTTTAATTTACTGCATGTGCATACATTAGGAAGCACAAATTCCATAGCTGTGATGTGGGCACAGAGAAAGGGTTGTGTGCTGGGAAGGAAAAAATAAAACACCCAGTAAACAATTCACCACTGGCCTTTCACACCTCCCGCTCTGCAAGTGGATGGGAGCGTGACACACAAATAAACCTGGACATCTCAGTTTGGACACCTGGATGTGGAAGGCAAAGTCTCACTGTCACTGCTATCACATTTCCCAGCTGCAGGAAGCATCATGCTGGCACATTGGTGAGTACAGCCTGATTCTGATCCCTGCTTATGTTTGGGTGTGTTTCCATCAGAGAGGGCAGAGTGGGTTGATGGAGTTCAATGGTACAGGGTATAAAGGCTACAAAAGATGCTGTGTCTGTGGCATACACATGAACAGTGAAGGAAAACCATGCCTAAAAACCAGGACAAACTTTCACAGCAAAGGCAGCATTGCATTTTCAGCTACCTTAAGTTAAAGGTGGCCTCATATCAGCCTGGACTTTGGAGCATCTAATAATCACACCCCAGCAAAGCCAAAAGCAATACCTGGGTGATCCTCACTGGCCCATGAGGAACCAGGAAAGCCCCAGAGGGATTGGGGCTCTTCCAGTTCAGGGACTACCCTGCAGGAAGTACCTACAAGATGTCCAGCTCTTCCAGGTGCTCTCCCCTGAATGCCTCCATGTCATGAAGCATCTAGCTATGTTGCTTGCATAAGAAGAAAAGCACTCACACCTTATTTTAAAGTAAAGGTGGACAAACTAAAAACAGTTGCTCAAGGTGGTCCATGCAGCTTCCTTTGTGCTGTTAAATTCCACACCTGCAACGTAAATGTAATGTCTTCCCTGTTTAATGATTAGAGCATGTATGTGTAAGGCTTATACACAGTGAAAGGTTGAAAATTATTCAGTGCTTCCTGATTCAGCACACATTAGAAATCAAATTCTAGGTAGAATGTACACAATTTGGTTTTAAAATATTATCATTAGCTTTATAATCCATCGTGCTAATTAGATTTATTAATAGGTTTCATTGCCAATGATAGTTCTATTTTTGAACTGAATGAAAAATATAAACAATTTTGGCACAAAATTATTTCTACTAACTCAATAGTGTCTGCTGGCTCAAACTGCATCTTAAAACAAAAGATCATCATATAAAAGAAATTAGGTGAAACCATGAATCTCAATAGATGTAGTGTGAACAAATTTGATATCTCAGCTAGAGTTCAATACTGAACACAAACCACCCAGTTCCCTCTTCTTTGCATTCCAAACAAGCACCTGCTTTTATCCAGCACTTGGGTGCTCTGCCAAGCCCTCAACAAACTCTAAGAAAAGAGATTTTAAAGATGCTGCTGCCAGGGGCATTTTTAGGTGTTTCTCTGCACATAATTTAAAACTCAAGTGATCATGGTGTGCTGTGTACCCCATAAATCAGCTCTTCAAGGTAGGGGCACCCCCATGGTGGAACCACCTCATGTACCTCCCTTTATAGAGCCTAAAACACAGCTGAAGTGCAGATACCTTCACAAGGATCATCTTCTGCACATACTTTCCCAAAAACTAATGCAAAGCAATGTTTAAAGCTCAAAATGGACTCATTAACACCACAATTACTGCTAAGAAAGGAAGCTCTGCCTTCCTCAGGTTTTTATTTTAAAATAAATTCAATAACAATAATACACTAATCCCAATATTAAAAAGGGTTACCTTCAGCAGTTTTTAAACGGTCAGCAAGTGGGTTGGGGGAAAACAAATCACAGAAGAACATATAGAAATCAGTAGTTTCTTGAAAAGAAATAAATATAGATCAAAGAAACTTTCATCTAAGCCCTCTTCTTCTCCAGAAAGGGGGAGCACAAAACTAAACCTACAGCTCAAATACGATAGGTATCCCCTGGAAAAATCCTGAGGTTTCCTGAAGAAATCCATGCCCCTGCCTCCCCCTGCTGAGCGCGGCGAGGAACTGCGCCTCCTCCTTCAGAAAAGCACCTTCTCTTCCACTACAGGTCTAGGGTTTTCCCACTCACTGACACTTGCCAGTTATTAAACTACTTAATTTAATATTAATCAACCATTGTCAACGCTTGGTGGGAGGGGGAGGCAGAAGTTTAAATCATATTACACAAAACACCCAAGAGAAAACCTCATTTTAATAACTTCCTCCTTTTAGCTACACTTGCCTACTTCAACAAGCAACATTTAGCAGCCTAACTCTAACTCGTGGTGCCTGCCTCTACTAACTGCAGTCACAGCACTCTGCACCCATCCTGGAGCTGGACCAGAGGAGCAGGGCCAGTCGCACTGCATCACCCTCCTGCTGTCCCAGCCAAGTCCCATTTTTACCCCTTGGAAGTGCCACAAGCCCTGAAGGTATTTGCAGCATCTCCAGCTGGGAGGACAGTCAGGCTCTGCACAGTTGCCTCTTCTAGCCTAGAACAAGGGGCTAAATAAACAAGGAGCACGACAGTGAAAGGACAGAAACAAATCTGTTCAGGCTGAAAGAACAGTAGCTGCTTCTCAGTTATGCCTGAGTCACTATTGCCCAGGGAGTGCAGCAGGAAAGCAGATTTTATTTCCAGAACTTTTTTTCTGTTCTTCGGTTACTAGCCCAGAGTTTCAGAACACTTAGGTAGAAAATTGGCCAGATTGATTCCTAAACCCTATCAAAAAGTGAGGCTTATACAATTGTGAATGCAAAATGTTGCTTCTTCCTGTAAAGTTTTACTCATCCTGGTAACTGCTATTCAGGAGGGAGTTGATCGGTTGTTTGAATGACAATTCATATTGTTAATAAAAAATAGTAACTAATGGACACACAACACAACAGAAGACCAACAACTCAGTAATGCTGGGCAGCTGCAGTTAGGTGGTTTTAATTGTGTGAAGTTCTTCAATACCTCCTTGGCCCCCTTCTGCATCTCTCTTGGGAGGTGTTGTAAAACCATGCACAACATATAGCTGGTATTTCCATAAGGAAAAAGTATCAGCATGCCCTTCTCACATGATAATGTGAGATTTCCAGTAACACCACAATTTTCTGCGTCACATTTTTTACTAAGTTACCTAGACTATACAAGAGACACACCTTTGAAGTATTAGCTTTTGTTGGCTCAACAAAATTATCCCGTTTGCAGACCTAAAGTGCTATCCCAGCTGTAACCTTCAAGAAGAAACCAGTTCAATATTCAGACCAGGGACATTATTCTTTTTTCTTTTTAAAATCATTTCAATGCATTCAGATCTTGTCACTATATACCTTGACTGCTAACAGTAAAATTTAGGGATCAGTGTTCAGAGTGCCCAACCCATCCAGAATACTTATTATCAACTCTACCTCCTGACTCACCACTCTCCTACTTACTGCAGACTTTCACTGAGTCATTCAGTCATCTTAGCATTCACCTTGCCTACTTGCTTGAGGAAGAATCATCAGACTCCTTATCATCTCTCACCAGTGCAGTATTTGGCTCAAAAGCCAATGGAATACAACTAGAGCTTTTGTCTTGCTATTTCTCTGCCATATTCTGCAAGTTAAAACTGGAGTTAAAAGGCATCAAGTGTACAAGCCTTTTAATTTAAACCTAGCCTTCATTCTTGAGTTTGAACATCTGACACTGCTTATGGTTTACAAGCTTTTCCTGCAAAATGTACACTTCAGAAGTACTTTGAAAAATACCATAATCTCATTAGAACACCTTCAAATTTTATTTGCATCTATTGTAATTACAAAGAATATAACAATATAAATTTTCATTTCAAGTGACAACCCTTTCTAACAAACAAGGTCACAAATTAGTGTGCACCTGTTCTGGCTTTGGGCAATTTTTATAGGATGGAAATTTTCCTGCATGAGAATTTGTCACATTTTACAGCATTGTATTTTTATAGTTCAATACAGAGGAACAGAAATACATCTATTCCTACTTGCAGAACACTCATAAGTATTTCTGAAGTATAGAAATGCAACATTTCATTTGTTTTATTGAGAGGAAGAAAAGGAAGAGTCCATCCATGGCTTTTGTCAAGTCTCATAGAATACATTAATAGCCCTGATGGTCTCCTCTCTGAATTTATTCTCTAATTAGACTTGACTTTTTTTTCTTTAAAAGGAGTAGGAACAGAATCGCTGTCTTATTTACAACCTTGCAGAAGACTAGGGTAGGAAAAAAAAAAACAAACCAAAACAACAAACCAACAACCTCAGACAAAGACGCACACTATTACAAATGCAAACAGCCATCAAATTGTCCAGTTTATTGATGGGAATTCAAAACTGATACAAAACATGCCTTCTCTGCATGTTGTATTTTACCCTTAAAATGTTTCTGACGGTGTCAGGTAGATTCAGAATTAAGAATATACTTCGGCTTTCAGCATGTACCTTTTATAAAGGTATTACACAAAAGCCACTAACTTACATAACATGTGGTCCCAAAATTACTTACAGACATTCTGTTTATCAAAAGACTCAGATCTCCTGCTGATCTGATGAAATAAAGGCTTAAAAATGTTTTAAGCCATCAGTAAGTATCCTATGGCAGAGTCAAGAAAGTTTATGATTTCCATTATAATCTCGGGCATAAAAAGGCAACAATCCTAAAAAAGCAGCCCTCTGGAATATATGGAATGTGGCAATGGATATGATACCAATTTGTAATGATCAAGTTAAGTAAAACAGATTCTTAAAGCTATGAATGATGTGAGCAGTATCACAGCAAAATAGTTAATGAATACCACAGAACCAATCAAGTTTGAAAGTTGAGCAAATGTTGCTTCAATCAACAGAGATTTGTAATGTCAAATATACCAAAACATTTTCTAAAATAAATTCCTAATGCAGAAAAATTGATTGAAAGTTTGCTCCTAGCTAATAGTACCTTTTATTTAAATTGGACCCTAACTGATAAGACAATACATAGCCCACACTTTCGGACATTTATAATAAAAAAGCTTTTATTTTCAATTGAAACAAATGCACCATCCTGCACTTTGAAGGCTATAATGAGCCATAAGCATATTCCAAGGTGTATCAATGGCAACAGATTTGTTTCACCTCCACTGAGAAGTTACATAATGCACTCTTAATTGGTAAAGAAAATTTAAACTCAGCCTTCTCAAAAGCTTCTGTACTGTGTTTCTTGGTTAATTGTACAAGTTCCACAGTCAGATCAAGAGTTTGCACTGTGTGCAGATATTGTAGTCAATCAACAGTATGTTTAATCATCATCTTCCTCCTCTTCTTCTTCCTCCTCAAAACTGTCTTCAAAGCCCTCACTGTCTTCCTGGTCCTCATCACCTTCTATTGCTGTATCCCACTGTGGGTGATTTTCTGGCACTGGTTTTGCTTCATGAACTTCCAGCTGTAATGGGATAAGGAAAGAGAAGAGAGGGAAAAAAATGTTACAAACAATAGACAGCAAGTTGGGAAAACAAACAAATCCACACACATAAAACAAACAAGCAACCCACAAAAGAACAGTTAAAAAACCAACAAAATAACAAAACAAATCCCATCCAACTCCCCAAACCAAAAACAAAACCAAGAACTGCTTCCAGAAATAAGGCATGCCAGATTTTTCCCATTAACTGGATGAATCTAGGACTAAGGAAGGGCAGGGAAATGAAATGGCAAACCTCAAGGTATAAAAAGCCACAGCCAACCTATACTGCAGACACAGCATAAACATTAGAAAAACATGAATTAAAATACACATGCATGGGAAAGCATCTTGAATTTTAGTCCCGTTTAATCCATGATAAAACTACTACTGTACATTAGGCAGAAACCATTTGTAAGTTGATCCTTCCCACTTGTTTTAAAATTAGGACAGGTTGAATTCTTATAAACATGATTCCTGGTGTTTTAATGACCATATGAAGTAGCTTTTGATGTAATACCAGTATATAACATAGTCAAACATCACCTTCAATGGTTTAATCTGGTCCAATCCCATATATGAGTCTGATCTTAAATAAACTGTGTATTGATAGTTTCCAGGCTTGCCTGGTGCTGGGAACTTCAGCTCTACCTACAAAAGAGATTTCATACCATTAAGTTCTTTCTGCTATCAAATGAAACAAGTACATTGAAACAAGTACATGAGTCCTCCAATGAACAATGAGCACTACTACAGAATAATAGAAAGTTTTAGTTTCTTACTAGGGACACTTTTTGGATATCTCTATCTAATAAAATATCTGAAGAAAAGAGTCATAATACCCTAACACAATACCTGCCACGAAAGCTGAATAATCATTGAGTCACTCATTGATATTTTTTTCTGAATTAGGTCAAGTAACTACATTAAGTACACAATTTCACCCCGCTGTATGATAAACCTCAAAAACCCAAATGGGTTAAAATATTTAGTCTGCTGAAAGTTTTATCTTAACTCTGCTGTCATTTGAAATTGAATGTAAATTTGGAAGAACAAACACATTAGAGTCTTCATTTTTCAAAAAAGTGGCATGAGGAACACTGCCAAAGGTTACAGGTTCAGCAAAGTTCATATGAGCCAAAGCTAATTAATTTGTCACAGTCTCTGCTGTACAGAAAGAGAACACTTAATATTTCTAACAATTTGAATAAATTTAGGAATTTCGTTGTGTACGAACACTACTTTTCATCATCTTTTGATATCAGGGGAAAAAAACCCCAACATATTCCACAAAGAAACTTCAAAGTCATCTTAAATTACTTTTTCTTTCTCCACTATCAATTTTCATAGTTAAAAGGCACTTCTCTCCTTTTATCAAGAGAGTAAAGTTTGTTTTCCATCTTAAGGGAAAAGTATAAAAAAATTAAAATCTACATGTATTTACATACCAGAGACACTTCAACAGTTTTGTAATACCCCAGAAAGAAAACTCTCCAAGTACTTTACCTCTTCTTTATCTTTTAGTGTACAAACATGATACGGCATACATATTAACATCTGCTCCTTCCGATCTGCAATATACAGCCACCACCATTCTTGTTTTTCCTTTAAGAAAGAGGAAAAAGAAACAAAAGTAAAAAACTACCAGGATTATTGAAGTCATAGAAAAAGATGCCCCTACACTTTTTAACAGGCAATTAGGATTCACTGCTCTTTGTAATACAGACAGAAAGGAAAGGTTTGTGTCTGGTGGCTTTTTTAAACTCTTAAATGTGCATTAATAAAACACATGGTGTACACTGCACACTGAAAGCAAACAGGTTATCACAAGTAACTGCTGGTCTCCAAAGGCTTCCTTCCATGTATTCAACTTCAGCTACCATGTGGGACATGTAACCACCCTGAAGAATTGTGTCCACTGAGGATTAACGAGCAACTTCATGCAATATAAAACAACTTCAGGTCCTTCAACAAAAATCCAACCTGGATAAAAAGCTGAGCA
>VZTT01035273.1:8308-20847 GCA_013400855.1 Buphagus erythrorhynchus | reverse complement strand
AAATAGGGATTTAGATTCCCTTGACTTCTATTTTTTTTTTTTTTTTAAGAAATCTCTATTACTCTCACAGTTAATTAGAAAAGAGATTGAAAAGGAAGTGGAAGAATCATTTCAGGTGGATTTGTTATTGGGGATTTTGTGGTTCTCAGCTGCTCTGAGCTGATCAGAGGCTGTCATTTATAAAAGCTCTTCCATCTCACTTCAGGTGACTTGCCTGAAGAGGAAAATAGCAGGAAACCCACACAAACAATTGGAAATGGTGCAAAAAGTAGGACATTGTGGAAGGGTATTTGCATAAAGTGTTGGTTTTGTGAATGTCAGCTGCATCCTTTGGGATCTGCCTTGCAGAGTGCATTACAAACCATCCACGTAGAGCTCCCATTAACCCTAATGCAAGCTCTGATTCTGACTTCCCCTGTGCTTAATGTTATCTTAATGCAATTAGATTTGATATTTAATTGCAGTAATTTAATTAATGGTTCTGTAAATAAAAAGGCTAAGTTGTGGCCTTCTACATGCACAGATATGCACAGCAAGCAGCTCTAGGCTCCTGTGAGACCTGAATTTATGTGTCTTAAAGCAGAGTTTAACCTAAGGATGTATGATAAAATGCCCACATCCCAAAATAACACTGTAGTAGTGTTTGCATTGGAAATGTTACAGCATTAGTGAGAGAAGAGTGGCATTTAAACCCTAACCCACGGATTTCTCCTAATGCTTGTCATGGAATAGGTCACCTCACACCCTGGAATTGCTTCCTTGTGTCATTGCATTGCATTTAAAACAGTTTACAAAGACTCAGTTATTAATGAAGCTGTTACTAATTGGATAATTGCTGGTGATGTTGTTGCAGAATCCTGTTGGCCCAGGGGGATGTTTGCCAGCCAGAGCTCACAGGTTTCTAACCCTGCTGTGGATGTGCCTTTGACCTTCTCTAACACATGCTGCTCCTGTCTGCTGCACTCTTCAAATGTCTATTAAATATTGATTAGTCTCCCTTATAAACCATTTATAAATAGGAGCATGTAGTATAAATGTAGCCTAAAATCATTAAGGCTACACGGTTGTGCAAGTTAATAGGAGCAATGTTGAAAAGTTAGGGAGTGCATGAATTAAGGGAATTGGGTTCATAAACTGTTTTCTCAGTGAGGATGGTGGAGTTTCCATTGAAATCAGGGATTTCTCACAGCATCCACTAAAGATATTCCTCTTTTTAAGAATTTATTTACAAACAAGAGGTGACATAAAACCCAAATCTTTTTCCAGAGTAGAGCTGTGTAAAGCACAACTTCCAATACTTATGCAGAGGAGGAGGAACATCCTGTATTCACATATGGAAAAGAGGTCTGGGTTCCCCAGTGAAATGCAAAGGTGCTCTGCTGATGTTAATGGAATTCTGCTGCATTCCCTGTACCATAAATCCCAGCCAGATGTTTCTAAATCAAGCCCAAACTGAACTGAATTCAGCATAAGCAGTGCCCCATTTCAGCACAATTGCTGGCTGTTAAGCTTGGATGTAAATCACATTTATGTCCCTTCAAATCCACGCCTGGTATAACGAGACCTGAGCAAAACCCTTTGCCTGAGCTTGCCTTGCCCTGAGCTTGCACTGCCATGGGATTTGGTATTATTGCAAACACCTTGAGGCGTACTGGGCAGGTGGGTTTTATTTTGGGCATGGCACTTGACCCCTAAGGATAGACCAGATTCTGTTATCATTAACGGGCTCTTTACATGGGCAAGAGCCAGCTCTGCCTCAAGGTCTGATGTGCTCTGAATCCCCACCAAGCAGAGTGGGAATGACAGGTCCAACCTCCCAGGCAGTGTCAGCAATCATCAGGCCTTTCATATGCCAGGGGAAAAATCAGATCGATGGGAACAACAATGAGCCAACAGCAGCTCAGAGTGCTTCCTCTGAAAGCTTCTCTTGCCATTTCCAGCTGCCTCCCTTCTTTGTCACATGTCCCTTCTGAGATGAGCAGCAGAATCAGGCAGGCACAGCCTGTGCAGTTCTCACTCAGCACTCGCTGGCTGTACCTGACCCCCTGCTCCTAGAGGCAGAACAATTAAACGAGTCCCAAAGAGGATTACAACTGAGAATTAGAGGGTATAAATGTGATTTAGCACGGAGTGCTGAGCATGACAAATCATTTCTGTGCCCAGACCTGCCTCGTTCTGCAATGAGTTTCATTTGGGAGCGTGGAGCAGGTCCAGCTGTGGTCCAGTGCCAAGACTCAGGTGCAGCTCCTGCAGCTCAGCTCTGGCCAGGCTGCAGAACCTCTCCTGAAACACAAAGTGCCACCATTTCTGTCAGCTTCTTATTCATGGGAGAGGATCCAGGGACATGGAATGTGGAATGTGCCATTGAATGGTTGGAATGGAATGGTTGGAATGTGCCAATGAACCTCCCAGGTTATTTANGCTTCTTATTCATGGGAGAGGATCAGGGACAGGAATGTGCCAACCAAGCTCCCAGGTTATTTCTTCTCTTTGGAAGAGCTTGACTGAAAGCTTGATTGTAGCACAAGGGCACGGCAAGGTGGGCTCAGGGTTCTGTGTTTGTGTGGCTGGAGCAGATCTTGATGCAAAAACTTCCCAAAACATGTGCTCTAAGCCTACAATCCCAGGGAAGAGTTTCTTGAATGCTTTCCTGCTGTGAATTCCTCTGTGAGAAGTTTGTCTGAGTCTTCCACTCCCACAGAAGCTGTTGAGTGTTTCATTGATAAATGAAGATATTCCCCCCATCCAGAAGGAATATTAATAGCACACACGTGCCTGCATGTGTCTGTGTATTGAGTTGCCTTGGAAACTGGGAGAGAAAGCTCCACGAACCAGGACACGATTTCCCATTTAAGGAACACTTGTGCTATTGTAAAAGCACATACAAAAATAATCGAATTCATTCATGCCCTCTGTGAGGATCCTGCTGCAGGGAGCAGCCTGAGTGAGTAGATGCTGTGTAAAGATGACAGAAAGCCACTTGACTCTGGGTTTGAGCCTGTTGCTCAGCAAATGAGTTGACATTGGTGGAGCTGCTAATGATGTGGGAAAAAAAGGGATGTATGCAGGTTGTAGAGAACCTTGGCAAGGCTCCAGGTGTGTGTTAAAGTCACTAAGACACGAAACAGGCCTTGAGTGTTCACACTGCAAAACAAAGCAGACAATTTTACCTTATGTGTAAGAACAGCTGTTTCAGCATATTGCCCTCAAAGACAGCATGTTGAAACAGCTGTCCAAGTGTTTCAGAGGTTAATCTACTCAATTAATCATTATGGGGTTTTTTCCTCAATGTGTAATCATGTTTGTACTGTTCCTTGTGGGCACGTGGACAAAATATTGAATATAAAGTTTTAGTCCTTGGTGAAACACCTGTCAGAACACTCTGTAAAAAACTCTCCTTAAAGGGACACTGGCTCTTGGAGAGATAAATGAGAGCTTCCCTTGGAGCAGCTGAAGTCACACATTGTCCCTTTCCCGTGGTGCTGCAGAGGTGAGAAATGTAAAATTAACCTGAGTGTGGTTGTTGTAATACCCAAACAATCTGCCCTGGGGAGAGGTGTGTTCTCAGGGTGTTGTGCTCTGAAAATCACACACACCTCAAAGGCTACAGCTCCCACCTCAGCTGAATTCATTTTGCAGCATTTTGTGAATGAAATCCCAGGACCTTGCACATTTTCTGCATATTCACTGCCATGGAACTGTAGACAGCCACTGTCACAAAAATCCTCTGGCAGTCCATTTGACCAGAAATAAATAAGATCTAAACATCATTCCCAACCTTTCTAAATATCACTGCACATGTTAAAATAGCAAAATCTTTGTATATCATATCCCAGTCCACCTTTCATGTCAATGTTTTTTCAGTCAGATGCAGGGTTTCTGGCTTTGTTTACCCCAAGAGACCATGCAGAATAAGTGGGAAGAGTCACAAAAGTTGGTGAAATACAGATACACAGCAGCTACACACAGCTATAATAGAGTCTGAAGTCTCTTCCTCTACCTTGATTTTCCCAGATAATACATTTATTCCCCTCTGGACTGAACTGCAGTGCATGCTGGAGGGAGGCTTTTTAGATTGGAACTCTGGGTTTGAGATTCTTGTCCAGGAAAGGAGAAAAACCAACCAAAGCCAGAGCAGAAATTCTTCTGCAGGGGGGGGAGCTGCTGCCAGCCCTGGCTGCCCCTCAGATGCTCCCAGGCTGTCCCTGTGCCTCAGCCCAGCATTACCTGGCCAGGAACCCTCATCTTCTCCTCCACCCCTGTCCCAGTCTGTCTTTAGGAAGAAGTGCAGTTGCAGTTTTATTCCAGGTTGTTCTCCATAACAGCTTTTGTCAGGTCGCACTGTATCTGTGTGCCAGAATTAATTGCAGCGCTGCTGGGAGAAAAATCCCAAACTAAATCAGCAACAACAACTTGCACAACTGCCTTCATTAACAAAGAGCAGCAAAACCAGCCCTGAAGTGCCACGTTTGAGGGAGGGCAACTGGTGGGCACTGAATGTCAGTGTCACTGGACAAAAAATCAAAAACAAATAGAAAGGGGTGTTTGATGTAGCTGCTGTGACTTCAGATTGACCACTTTGTATCATACTGGCCATGAAAACAAACTTGCAATAACACAAGAGAATGCAGAGGGAAATGTTTGATTGCCTCGTTTTGCTTTTTGTTGGAGGAGCCTTCTGGCAGTAATTTTTGGGCTTTTGGAAAGTTCTTGCATCGTAACAAAGGAACAAAGCTACACAGCAACATTACTTTAGTTTCAAGGTCCAGTTTATCCATTGCCAGATCATTCCTGTTGCCTGGAAAAATTGAAAATGCAGTAGTTTAAATGAGCTTTGGATCACTGTGTTTAAATTTTTTTACTGTGATTTATTTTTTTTTTTTGGCTCCTCCCTTTTTGGAGGAGCACATTGAAAACAAACTGTCAGAATTACTGCCCCATATCTGTGACAAGTGCATTTAAGCACCAAGGGAGGGAAATATCACTGGGTGGGGGGGAGGACATGCCTAAATATTCCAAGGTGGGGAAAAAGAAGGAAAGAAGCCAAAGTGCTAAGAAGTGATTGTGCAGGGCTGCTCCCAACTGGAAGCACTTTGCAGCTGGAATTTTTGTGTCAGGTTCATGGTGGCCCCTAAGTGCAGAGCTTTTCCCACCTCTGCTAGAATGATGTGTCAGAATGCCAGAGAGGCACAGGTTTTCCTCAGCTGTGTTTTCTGCAGGGGGCATTTTCTGCTGTGCCCCTCTGTGCATTCAGCAGTGTGCATCCCCATCAGCTGCAGGACACAGAGCACCTCAGACCTGGCCTTCTCCCACCTTACAGCAGCCAGCAGCTGGGAACTGGTGCTGCAAAAGAAGAAATAAATGCCTTACCGTTTGAAAACCTGCCAATTTTTAGAGGGAAAGTAAAGAATGAGTGGTTAACACAAGCCAGTTTTAAGGGAGATAAATTTCCTTAATGGAGGTGAATAGCAAATACTCTTTTATTTGGAAAGTCCAGCAGGGCTGACCTGATTTCTCTCTGCAGCTCAGGGTGAGAATTTTTGTGTCTCACGTTAGGGAAATGGCAGAAAATGGGAGAGGCTTTCCTTCACTTAGGGAGTTCCTGCAGGTGAGTCCTTCACCACAAATTAATTCTCTTCTACCTCTTTTGCAGTGCCCAGTTTATCCTCCTGGAAAATCCCTGCTATTTCTCATAATGCAACAGGTTCTAAAGAAACAGATTGGGAGGTTTGAATTTCAGTCATGTCTTAATGACTTCTAAAGGCTAATTATGAGGACAGTACTTTGGAAGCAAAGATAGAAGTCTTTTTTCACTTTCCTTCCATCCCTCAGTGTCTGTTGCTCGAAAACCAAGCCAGCCACTCTTTCACATAGTTTACAAACAGCTTAAAATGACAAAAATTAAAACTACCTTGGAGTCCCAGCCTGGTCTGAGTTTGGTGCTGAGCTGTAAGAACAAGGCACCAGTGTTAAAATCCTTTATCAAGGAAATGTGCTGTGGTGTTGATATTTACTTGCCTTTATGGAATAATAAGTGGAAGACCTTTGTCTGTTTACAGAATACTTCTATTGAAAACCAATAACGCTGTCACTTCCTATTCCTGAGAAACATGGATGTCATCCCCCTTGCCCCATTTCAAGCCACCTGTGAGATGACATTGGAAGCCCCCTGGCACTGGAACATTTTGCAATAATTTCATTTTAAGAGATACTGTGTGGTTTTCCCCTTGAACTCCTGCAGCTGCCAGTGGCATTATAAACTCACATGCCATTATCATTTTCCACTGAGGAAGGGTGGCAGGTAAAACTGTATTTTTTCCCTTTCCTTTCATCTCTTGCTGCATTTGGAGCCCCCTGGATTTCCTTGCAGTCCCTGATATTTGTTTTGCTGCACAGCTGAATTTCAGTGAGCCTGCCAAAAAAATCCCCATTTACTTGTTATGCAGAAAGGCCACTTAGTAGGAAAAGTGTAGAAATTGGAATTTAAATTGGTCAGAACCAACAGCCTGAAGACAAAAAGTCTGAGTGTAACCCCAGAACAGGCCTGGACCTGGGGCTGGGGATTGTGGAATTGTTTTCCTCATTTGCCACTGGCCTGCTGGGATTCCCTCTGCCTCAGTTATTTTAGATGTGTGGTGAAAATAACTGTCCTGTTGTGTTTGGCAGAGCTGAGAACTGGTTTGGAAGTACTGTGGAAAGACTTGATCCAGAAGCACTAGTTTAAATAAATCATTCTATATCTAATTCTTAGAACAGATGAAAGAGAGATGGAAAAGATGAAAAATTCAATAGTTTGATGCTGATTTCACAGCAGTTTTACATTTGTGTGGATATTTGGTCTTCATTATAGTTACTACCTCCAGTCAGTCCCTTTTTTTTTTTTTTTATTACCTTCTCACAGATTCTTAACACATTCTTTCATTTGAGGGACTGTGTTTCCTAAAAGCTGATGGACTCTGGAGAAATATTGATGTTCTGACAGCAGCAGCTCAGCTTTTGAAACACAGATGATATTGTCCTAGTCTGCAGGAAATAAATACACTGCACAAGAGTTCACTGAGAAATTCAATCATGGAAACAAAAAAGGGATTTTGTTCTGAACCTGAATAAAAAAGAGGTTGTTCTTTGTAAAAGCTGAGCAGGGAAAGAAATAATCAGACATAGGGGCATGTCAGAACAAGGTGGAACGTCACACAAGGTGAGCAGACTGACAAATTAAAGTCAAGAACAAAACTCAAGCCAAGAAGAGGCAGAGGAAGGAAGTAAAAATCCTCCAGTAGTTCTTAGATCAGTCAGAAAACTCTCAAAAACTCACCTCAAATAAATCACTGTTCTGATTTGGAAATTAAAAAGAAATTAATTTTGGGATTTTTTTCAAAAGAAAATACTCTCAAAGTTGTCTTCTTCACACTTGTTGATTTTCATCAAGAAGCTAATTTGTTTTCTCCAAATCACAAGCATTCCCAGGCAGTGCCAAGCACAGCCAGGTGAGATTTTCTTCAGTGTTTGTGTCAGTAGAAGCTGAGTGTTGAAGGCTGGAGAGCCAGCAGTGCCAGGGATGAGCAGGGTGCAGTGCAGGGATGCTCCCAAAATCAGGGAACAAAGCAGCAGGAAGCTCTGAGCACGGAAGGATGGGAAAAGCTGATGCTGCACTGGCTACAGAAGTGTTGTTTTTATTTTCCCTGCATCCCAAACAGCAGCAGGAAACTTTATTAAAGTGAAGCAGACAAAAGGTGCATCATTTGTGAGTCTGTGTCACTGTGTGCATCGTGCAGGGCTGTAAAAATTCTTACAACTCCCAGGAGTGAAGGAAACAACAGCTGTGTGTAGGTACTGACTGTTGATAGTTTTGTAAGCATGGAGGGATAGAGATCTCTCCCCTAATTCTTGACTTGAAGTGTAAAGAGACACCTGAGCCCTTTGATAGGCAATGGAGAGAGATGAATCTTGTGTCCTGGAGCAGCAGGGAGGGAATCAGGCACTGAGAGGAGCCAGCCCTGCAGGGAGGAATGTGCCCCCCACATCTCACACAAACCCAGTGAGAGCTGAGAAACCACCTGAGGAGGTGAAGTGAGGCTGGTCCTCACAGGTAAGGCAGCCCAACTGCAAGAGTAAAGAACAGTAATTCTTTGGGTAAGAACAGGTCTTTCCTGCCAGACCCATGTTCTTCAGAAAATGAAATCCTCCTTGTGCAGGACAATGGATTGAGCATCTCACAGACCTCTGCTGCAGTTTAAACTCCATCATGCCCTTCTCAAACACAGTTAATGTGCCTCCTGCTCTGGCCAGGACTTACACCAGTATTTGAACTGTGCTGAGGAGGGGGACATAAAATCCACCTTTTATGACCCCCTGCCTAGTGAATGCTGGGCAGCTGTCTCCTATCAGATCTCCAGGGATTTTGCACAATGTTATGGTTGCTTTCCCATGGATTTTTTCCTGCTCATAAACAGGTTTTCCCAAGCCAGAGGGAATGGCTGAAGGGAACAAGTCTCCGTGTCCACGCTCCCCCCGTGCTGATGCTCCTGCAGCATGCTGGGATGTGCTGGAGACAAGCTGTAATTAATTTGTGCATCCTTCTACAGCATTAAACAGCTGTTGTTACAGAAGGACGTGGATTTCTGCCCAGGTAGGGCTCGTGGAGGAAGATGAGCACACAGGTTGCAGTGCTGAACTCTCGTGATCCACAGCCTTATGTGTGAGTGCCTGCAGTTTTGCACTTGGGAAACTGAAGCCTTTTCAAGCCACCGAGTTGCCAGCTCTCCCATTGCACCAGTGGCAGAGAATTCCCTCTGGAAAACCCTCCCTCCAAGCCAGTCTGAAAGGAATTGCCAAGACTAGGAAAAGAGTTGGAGAAGTGTCTGAAGGAAACTTTTCCAAACAGCATCCCCAATGTCGTTAAATGTTATTACAGAGCCAGAAAATTATATCTTTGACTACTGATGGTACTCAAGTGGATCTGATAATTATGTTCCATGGCCTCCTTGGACTTCTCTGTGGAGAAAACAATGCCTTTGAGGAATGTTCAGATTAATTATTTCATGGCCATTTGAAAACAAACATTAGTTTATCAGTTTGTACGCTCCCTGCTCTGGAGTAGAGAGCTCTGCCCATTTTGTGTCCACTTGCAGGGGGATATTGTTTGATTTCAGTCGGAGGGGAGCCACAATTTTATTAAGTCAGAACATGATATGTTCTTCTGGAACAAAAAGGGGAAAAACCAATATCTTTAAATGAACTGTGAAACTCTAAATATGCTTTAGAATGGTTCCCAGTCATCTGCTGTTGAGAAGAGCTGGCTTGAGTGTGTCAGGAGAGTGTTCAGATGCTGCTCAGATTTCTGAATACAGCATAAACTCCAGTGTGAATGACTGCAGAGTTTTTTAGGCTGACTTTAGGCCCTGTGTTTCTTGGCTGAAAGGGCCCTGGGTCAGGAGCTGTTGCTGTCTGCCCTCTCTGCAGATATTTAAAATCAGGTGCACAACTGGTGCTCCCCAGCTCCTCCAGCACTTGGGAGCGATGGTGTCACAAAGCAGCTTTGGACATGGTGTGCTGAGGAGAAATAACCTGAGCCCAGGCTCAGGAAAGGGCTTTTGCTCCTGCAGGAGGCACAGTGGAGTCTGCCTGACAGGTTGCAATTACTTCTGCCAAGTGCACCAGGCTGTGTTCTGAACCTCTGCTTAATGGGGGCAGATCTGTTCTGAGTTAGGAAAAAACAACAAACCCCAAACTGCCTCAGGTCACAGAAATGACAGTCTCTGTGTGTCTAATCAGGTTTCACCTTCAGCAGCAGGTTTTGCTTATTCATCCTACACAAACCTCAAAATGAGCTGAATTTCCTTTGTAAAAAAAAACCAACATGAAATGGAGTAAATCTCAGCTTTAGTTTCCATGAACTCCAGGACTACCCCTCCAGCTGGCTGTGTGTGCCAGGTACCCTCTGCTAAGATCAGAGCTTCCTTCCTTCCTTCCTTCCCTCCTTCCTTCCCTCCTTCCTTCCCTCCTTCCTTCCCTCCTTCCTTCCCTCCTTCCTTCCCTCCTTCCTTCCCTCCTTCCTTCCCTCCTTCCTTCCCTCCTTCCTTCCCTCCTTCCTTCCCTCCTTCCTTCCCTCCTTCCTTCCCTCCTTCCTTCCCTCCTTCCTTCCCTCCTTCCTTCCCTCCTTCCTTCCCTCCTTCCTTCCCTCCTTCCTTCCCTCCTTCCTTCCCTCCTTCCTTCCCTCCTTCCTTCCCTCCTTCCTTCCCTCCTTCCTTCCCTCCTTCCTTCCCTCCTTCCTTCCCTCCTTCCTTCCCTCCTTCCTTCCCTCCTTCCTTCCCTCCTTCCTTCCCTCCTTCCTTCCCTCCTTCCTTCCCTCCTTCCTTCCCTCCTTCCTTCCCTCCTTCCTTCCTTCCTTCCTTCTTTGTCTCCATGGCAAAAATACAAGTTCTGAAACGACACTCTACTTCGGAGTCTCTGGATCGTGCTTTTTTTGTGCTAAAGCAAATTGTTTTTGCAGCACTGATACACATCTAGAATAATATTCAATTAGGCTGATGGCTGCTGCTTACCTTGTTCAGTGAGAAGCAGTGATTGGGAATCTCTGTGTGTGGCTCAGGCTGCATTCTTCCCTCCTGCAGAACGCCCTGCCTTGGAAATCAAACCTTTGTGCAGGAAAACCAGGGAGAGGAGGATGAGCTTTAACTTGGACACCAGAGGCTGCAGTGTTTGTGCTGCCCATCTGTCAGAAATGACCCCTCCTTAGCAGGGATGCTCCAGGAAAAAAGGCTGGGATGAGGAAACAGCCAGGGGAGTGCTGGGGGGAGTGGGGTGAGCCTCCAGCAGCACACACAGGGCAGGGGGACTCGTGCTGACACTGGGAATTGGGAAGTGGGTGATTCCACAAGTGGCTGCACTGGAATGATGTTGGCAGAGCGAGGAAATAGCTGAAGTTCAGCCCTTTAGTGGAGGGAGGAAAGAAAGGAAATGAGGAAGGAAAAAAGGTCAAAGGATGCCATCTCTTTGCAGGATTGTTTATGTTTGCTAATCTTTCCATAATCCCAGTTGTTTGTTCTCGCCTTTGGGTGACTCACTGGTGTCTCTTACCTGACAGAATGGTGGAAAATGCAGTTTTCTAACACCCAGGCCTCATTAATATGTATGGGAAACCTAAAATGGTATTCAGCCACGAGGGGGGAAAAGTACAGAATTGCTGTGGATTATAATAATTTCAGCAAAGCATCTAATTTATATATTAAGCTTGCTTAATGGATTTATATTGCCTTGCTCTTTGATCTGAAGCAAAAGGTGGTGAATAATTTATCAAATAAAAAGCCCTCCCCTAGCCCAGCCCACACGTCACAACCTGCCCTGTAATTTACATTTTTTAAGAGATGCCGTTTCCAGGCAGAAGAACTGGTTCCTAAAAGACTCCTTCTAATATTACAAATGTATTTTTGTGAGCTACACTCTGGGGAAAGAAATAATAATGAAGGAATGCAATTTTAGAGACAAATGTTCCAGCTCTCTGCCTTCCTCACTAAAGACAGTCATTTCAGCTAAATGCCAAAAGGCATTTAACTGTAGCATTTGTCAGTGGAATAGGGTTGCCTTTAGGTTTCCCTCCTGATTTACAATTGAGTGTTTATTGGGTTTAGTGTACTGTAGCATGTTTTGTTAACCTCTAGAAAAATGCAGGCAGCTCATGCATTAATCCCAGGGATGATACCTGTCAGGGGCTGCTGGCTGCTCCCACAGGAATCCCACAGGAATCAGGCACTGGGATTAGCTAAACTGGGATTAACTAAACTGGGACCAGCTCCTGAGGTGCCCTCTGGTGAGATGTACAGTTGGTTTCTCCATGTCTTTATTTTTCAGCCAGAAGAAGGTGGAAATGCTGCATGGTGCTGGCAGCTGGAGGGAGCTGGGTGAGCTGCCACAGGGTCACCTCCTGAGGAGATTTCGGGCACTGTGGTGGCGTTTAAAGCACAATTTTTGGGAACTCTGTGCCTGGAGTCCCTCAGCTGATCTGTGCCTACCCATAGGATTCATTCCTCAGCAATCCCAGCTCCTGGTTCCATCCACAGCCAACAGCAGATTTGGCACTCAGAGCTCTCTCGTGGCTCCTGACACATCTCCCTTTCACTTTTCCTCCACATTTGTCCAAACCCACGAGTTGTCAAACATTTACTACGGCTGTGAGCAGCGTTTATTCATATTTAAATAAAGCCATTATCCCAGCCTTGAGTTCCAGTAGTTTTCGGCTCTTCCTCTTGAGTATTTCTCTCAGTAGTGCCATCTAATCAGCTTTAGGTTTTAATTAAACAGCTGTCATTTGCTTCCTAGTTCTGTTGCGACCTGATGTTGTATTAAATTTTAATTTAGCCTGGGCTGCATAAGAAGTAGATTCCTTCAGACAACAAAGAAATGCTATTAGCAGGCTACAGTTGTAATTAAGAACAGCTCTGCTGAAGTGCTAATGCATTCAGGTACAGAAAGAGCTGCAGATAAACACACACATTATTATTATTATTATTATTATTATTATTATTATTATTATCATTATT
>VZTT01035269.1:0-21377 GCA_013400855.1 Buphagus erythrorhynchus | reverse complement strand
TTTTTTAATGAATGACTGAAAATAAGGATTAAAACAAGTTTTGCAGGTACCCTCCAAGTCTTTGTTTTGCAGTAGGAATGGAGCCAGATTTCTGAATTCATGGCCCATGTGAAGCCATCCTGCACTTCTTAGCACCTACATGCTCCAGTCCTGCTCTTCTGGTGGCTCCAAGCTCCTCATGTGCTCCATATTCTTGGTCTCAGATATTGCAGTGTTTGTGATAACACGTGTTACTCTGCAGTGTGAGGAAATGAATGTTAGGTGCTCCCTGTGAGGCAGGAATTGGGAGCCTTCTGCTAGCAAAAGGCTTTTGCCTTTCTGCTCTAGAGAGTGAAGTGTGAACAGGTTTGTCTTATTTATCTTCCTTAACTTGGCTTGAATGGAATGAGCAGACTCTCCAGCAAGGAGGCCTTTTCCCAAAGATATGTGTTACCAAAGTTAGTGGAGATGATAAAACAAGACACTCATCTTTCTCTCTGAATTTGTTCTCCACTTCATTATTCAGTTTTACATTTTTATGTCACTTCCAGTTCTCTTATCAGGGGGAAATCTTTCAGAGTGGATAAAAGCTGAAGACTACAAGCAGAAACCAGAATTTTTCAGCTGCCTTTGCTATCAAGCTGCAAACATCAGTCAGAAGCCCAGCGTTTATTTTGCTTTTGTTACCACTCCTCTATGAAAAAAAATGGACATAAAAGGGCTGTTTGCTGACTTGCAGTAATTGGGAGAACACAAAGAGCTGAGTGAAGGGATTCAGAAGGAAGAGAAACAGAGTTCAGTCTTGAATCATGGAAAACACTTTTCCCAATCCAGTGTTTTTTGCATGCATCTCTTCCCATGGTGGTTTCAGGTCTCTTCACAGACTCCACCCCATGAGCACGTGTGCTTAACCTGTTGGAGTGTTCCCTGAACATTCCCCCCAGAACAGATTTTCTCTTCTTTTACCTGCCTCCCTTTGCTGGGAAGATAGAATGGAGAAAATGGGAATCAGCTTGGAAAATTTAGTGTGATTTGGGATTTTCAGGGTGCTTTGAAAATGATGCAGCTTGAGAGCAGAGGTTTGCAGTCAAATAGTAGAGCTGGAACAGTGGAAGGATGAGAGTAGGGACAGAGCTGGATGGGTCAGAGGAAGTGGTGGACCAGTGCTCGTAGGTGTTCTGTCAGGACCAAAATATTTTCCACAGGATTCAGAGTGGAAGCTTAAGCTTTCCTAGAAGTATTCCTGGGGAGAAGTAGTGCCCGTGATTAAACTGTTTGCTATAACGATAGGAACTGAAGTTTGCCTCCCACTTCATGGGGTGATGCCTGCTCAGGAAGAACACCTAATTTCCATGGTTCTTTGGTGGCCACTTTCTGCCTGGAAATGTTTGGAGCCTGTTTTGAAGCTGTGCAGAAGAGCATGCTTGCGTCATCCTGAAAATGCAGTGAGTCAGTGGAGTCCTGAGGGAGCTGTAACGGCTCAAACAGCAACTTGGAAAATGAAATGGGGATGGATTTAAAGATACAGCATTTGTGGCTGCTGCTCTGTTTAGAGATGGTCTGCACTCATCTGAGGCATTGGTGAGGAAGGGGTTCAGGAAGGACTTTGCTGCTGTAAAATACAAGTGGAGCTTTATGAGCGATCCACCCGGGACAGGGTGTGGAACTGGAAGAGGGTGTTAAGCAAGTTCTCCTTGTCATTATACTCAGTAATTTGGTATTCAGGGAATCTCCATGAATTCTTCATTGATATGTGTATTTTGGTATGTTAATGAATAACTTATGGGGATGAACAGGAAGGAAGGTGGGGGCAGCCTCTTGGTTTGGCCCCCACTCCTCCTTTTCCTTAACGTTTTCAACCGCCTTCAGATTTGGGATGGTTTCCACAGCATTATGAGCTGTGTGTTGCTGCAGTGCAGCTGTGCTGGGATTGCTCCTGGCCCAGCTCATCTGGACAGGAGATGCCCCAGGTCCTGTCACTAACCCAGTGTTGTTTGTAAGGACATGCCCAGGTTTTGTCACCACCATGGGGAGGTTTACTGTCAGTGATGCTGCTCTTTCTCTTTGTGTCCACCCACAGCCAGACAAAGTGGATATGGGATCCCTCCTTCCTCCAAACCCAGCAGGGATCCACAGCAAAGATTCACATTTCAGAGATTAGGTGTACTCTCCTTAAAATGCTTTTGTTTCTTGTTGCTGATGAAATAGCCAAGGTCTGTCATGATACTGTTGGTGTGTTGGTTGCTTTATTTGAAAGCTTTCAGGGATGTGAACCACTGGAGTGCTTGGGTGCCTCAAACCCACAGATTAATTCATCTTTATTGTCTGTTTCTGGAGGGGAAAAAGTACAAAGAAAAGAGGGAAAGTGGCCTAGCAGTGAAGTCAAAGACAATGTCTTGTGCTTATATATTTCCTATTGGCTCTGCTTCAGAATCGAGAGCCCATTTTCCTCATTTACCAGACCAGCAGAACAAGGCTGTTCCTCCCAGCAGAGGTTGTAGAACAGCAAAAAATCCTGAAAAATCTCCCCTCCAGGTAAGCTCTTTCCCTGCTGAGATAGAGTAACTTGAGGTGCTGAACTTCGTTGGTTTATCTGAGCAGGGCAGGGTAAGAGGCATCAAAGCGAGCTGACCCTTTATAGGTAGGATGAACCTCCAGAGTGACTTTTCTGTAAACAAAAAGAACAAGTTTCTGGAGAGCCAAGAATGAAGAAAAATTAGAAAACCTGGCTTTTCCCCATTCATTTGGGTTTTTTTGGGGCAGCTCAGTCCCTGGACTTCCTCAGAGCTATTCTGGCACTTTATTATCAAGAGCATAAAAGCATTTTGTGACTGTGATGTGTATGCACCTCAGCACTACATTTAGCTGTTTTATTCAGACCAGGAAAGCTTCATTAGTTCATGTTGATTGAAGAGTGATGTGGTCCCCAGCCATCCTAATGCAAATTGATGACTCATTTATATCTTTAGAGTTGAATTTAAATTTCTATAAAATTTTAGACTTAGACAGGTAATTGCATTACAGTTTTGTGCCTTCTGTGAAAAAAATCTTTTTTTTTTTNNNTGAAAAAAATTTTTTTTTTTTTTTTTTTTACACCTAAGGCCATATTTCAAACCTGTGACCTCATTCCCATAAAGCAAAGCTATTTCATTACATCATAGCTGTGCAATTTGCCTTCTGATAACTAACATATACATTTATGTTGTATCCATTAAATACTTGTCCACTTAAAGAGCTGGCAGGCATTAACATGTTAGCATGTAAATATTAATTTAAAAAAAAATTAGAAATTGGTATTCTTTTGACTTTCTTGCTGGCAGTTTTGTTGAAAATAAATGAATTGTAGTTTCCCTTCCATCATCATCCTTCTTGGTTTCCAGAAAAAATGATTAATGAGCTTTAGCCTTTGCAGCTGCAACATTTGATTGCAGTCTGACTTCACTAGTGATGAATACGGAAATATTTCTGCAGTTAATTGGATGTTATCAAATCCACAGCAGGTGACTAAGACCATACTCAGATGTAGTTGTTGCAAATGAGCAGGATCTTTAAGGGCAGGTTTCCCTCTGTGGCATTTTACCCCTTTGTATAGTGACACCAGTTCACACTTTTTATTAATTAAATACTTGAGGAGCTTACTGTCCAAGATCTGCTCCATTCCCTTTGCTTTGAGGCACTGAGGTTCCCCTGCTGCTCTGATTAAAGTTAAGTTTCAGATAAGTTGGATGGATTTAGGGTGGGAAAGGATCAACATGTGTTTGAAACAGTACAATGTGTCAGTCTCACATAAGATTCCCATTTATAGGCTCCACATAAATGTCGACTATTTTAGCTTAGTATTTATCCTTAGCAATGGTCAACTGTCTTTGAATCCCCCTGAGTTCCAGCACTAGTGTTCTGTGCTGAAATTACTTAAAACACATCTTTTGTGGCTCTGCAACTTTAAATTGCCTTTTTTTTCCCCCTTCTCTGAGCCTCTTCTGTCACCTCTGTTTTGCCAGCAAGTCTTATGAAAGCAGCATCCCTTGTGATTCAGATCAAATGACTGTCTGGCAGCAGGACGAGGACCCTCCTGTGGGGAGCAGTCCAAGGCCATTTCCCTGGCCTGGACCCCTCACTGCTTGGGGAGAGGATGCTCTGTACATGGGATTGAGCAAACCTTCCTCCCAGCACACTGGGAGAGGGTAGCACCAAGATGAATAGGAATATTTTTTTGGCACCATCAGCTTGGGAGCTGTGGAGTTAAGTTCCTTCCTCAAGCTTTGCCCCCTTGGTAACACCTCTAACACACTGATTATTCATGTTAAAAACAAAAACAACAAAGGGATAATTGCCCAAATTTTGTAAAATGGCTATTTCTGCACATTCAGCCTCAGATGGCGTTTGACCCTTAATACAGATGGTTTCACTTAATGTATTTTGTTTAAACAATCCCTGTTCCTGGAAGTGGTTTCAGAATGGGCTGTTCCTCATTGCTGTTCATGTTTGCTTTTTCTTATGATATTATAAGAAGCTTGAAGAGAGTGGATTCAGAAAAGGGTAATAATCAGTGTTCACAGGCATTTGTGGAAGCCTTTGTATTTTCCAATTAATACGATGTTGACTCCTCAAGCTTTCAAGACTGAAGTGGTTTGGAGCACTTTTGTCCTCAGGCTGTCGAGCTCCCTGTGCTTCTGTTATTCCTCTGTCTGTGCTAAGAGACATCAGAGAGTCCCAGCACATTTCTGTGGAACAACTTTTCATCTGGGATACCTGGTTTTCCTCCCAGGATAGGCTTCTTGGTGCTCCAACACATGAAAACCTTCTTTCTCTTGGATGCAAACAAAGTGTTCCTGTGCAAGGGGAGAAAAAATTGTCCGCTGTGCTTGGAACTATCTCCTTTTCATGTCTGTCAGAATTTCTGCACATGCAGATGTTTTGCAGGTGGTGCAGGGTGTGTTGGTGATACTGAGCACACCCTGAGTGAGCTGTGAAAAGCCTCCCTCAAATTCATCATCAGGAGTCTTAAAATCCTGCCCTGTGCCACAGCCACGAGAGGCTTTCTTGATGGAAAGAATGTGAGTGCCCTTGAAGTACATGAGAAGTGTGGTTTCTAAGCTGGAAGTTGGGTGTGTTACTGAATGCTTCACATTCGTGTAGTACCTTCTAGCAGTGGGTCCCAAGGCTGGGAGCTGATTTGTAGTTTGAAGGTTTGTAGTAGTTACATTTGAAAAAAAAAAAAAAAGGAGATGCCAAGTTAGGTAATTGTTTATCCACAGTGATTGGAGAAATCTAAAGAAGAGTTGGAAATAAAATTATGGCATGTCTGTTCATAAGATGAAGCAGAATAGTTAATTTTCTCTTATTTTATTTCTTTATTTTTCCTAAAATTATTTTTTTCTTAAAATCCAGGCCCTGCTTGAGGGGTTGACAGTGTAAGCAAAAGTGACCCAAGCTATCATCAGGTCTTTCCAAAACAATAACCTGCTAATCCTCCCAGTGACCTTGTGATGTCCTTTATGAACACTTCAAGTAGAATTAAAAAATGAGAGATCACATGGTCTCTGGGGTTTTTTTCCATTTTTTAAATGGTGTGTTACATGGCTTAAAATCCTTTTGTGTCACTTCCTCAATATCCTCTATTGTCCATGTAGTGCCCTTGCTTCATTTCCCTTGACTCCAGAGCTGCTGAAGATTTCTAGTCCTGATTCTTTCTATGAATGTTCCTCTACTTTGAGATTAATTTTAAAATAGGTTCTCCTGGCACCCTGACTGCTGTACATGTGGGTGGGAGGGATTAGGAGAACACAGCAGCTCTTTCACCATCTGAAAATCCTCTGGTCACGCTGGACTTGCAAAGACTGAGCTGAACCAGGGAAGGGAGAAAATCAGGATGTGTGGCCTAACAAAAACCAGCTTGCTGATTTTTGCTCGGGTACTCGCACCTGATGTCAGCTCAAGCCAGAGCCTTCCTTCTCTGATGTTCCAGGCTGCTTTTGTTAGTTCACTAATTTTTAGTCTTTATTCTTGTAGTAACTCAATATAACACCTCTAACTTGGCTGGGCAGGCAGAGGAACTTTTATATTGCTGGCATGAGACCTCAGTATGGCCTGGCAATCAATGAGAAATAGGAAAAGCTGGGAGTTAAATGACACAGTTGTGGTATCTTCTGTCTGGAACTTCATGGAATAACCCCAGAATCAGGAGAGGCTTAGAGTAGAGCTGCAGAGGTACTTCTTACTCCAGGTTTTTCCCCAAGCTGTGTTTTCTGGGACTGCTGTCTATATTGCAGCACTGCTGCATATCTGGGTATCTGTCAGCTCTCTAGGAATTTGAGGCATTGCATTCCCTAGATCCAGACTGGAGTGCAGCCAGTTACTGGATGAAGTACTTCCATTTCAGGTGGAAGCACATGTCCCAGCACTGAATAACTGTGGTCTGTTTGAGAGTCTTTGAATGATTGATGAAGTCCATCTATAGCTGGTCCAGTTCTATATTCTCATTTATTTCTTTGGGATTTTTTTGTAGCTCCCTCAGTAGGAAAGGTTGGTAAGATTAAGCTGTTTACACAACCTGTCAATGCAGATGGTTTACTCAGCATTTTGAATTAAGGAACAGCTTTGCTGTCCCCCTCCTGAATAACAAATAACAGCACTGTTATTTGTGTGAACTTAAACTGATGAGACTCTTCACATTGTTGAACTGGGTCACCACATGGCTGTGTGAGCACCAATGCCAGCAAGAGGGAGAAGATGGGAAAGGTGGGACCAAGGCACTCTGTGTCTGCATGGGGTTAACTGCTGAAGACCCTCACTCTGTGTCAGCAGGATTTCTTCCCAACTCATCTCAGTGTTTGTCTGTAGCCCTTTCCTGCTTCCTGCCCTGCTGCTCCATTGTGCAAGTTTTCAGAGCAGTCACAGGTATTTTAGTTTTGTGTTTGTTTGTTTAAATATTTGTGCACATCATCAAGATCCTCTTCTCTCCCTGAACAGTGAAGTGACTCAGCTGAGTCTGACATAAAAGAAGTGTCCAGCTCACCCTTTGGAGCAGGGTGGGATGGCTTGGAGGGTGCCAGTGGTTGTTATTCCTTGCTACTTGGTACTTCACCGTATTTTCTGTCTGGTATGTGGGCAGACAATCAGCTGGAACCTCAGACCACATGTAACATATCTGCTCTGGGAATGGCTCTGATTAATGATGGGCAGGTAAAAAGGGAGTGAATAGAAAGGAACTTTTGGGTTACTGGAGATCAGTAGAACTGATTCCTCTTTTATACCTTCCTTTATCTTTCCACTTTTGCCTGGAAAAGCAGAGAACATGCAGAGGTACTGCACAGTCTCGTGCCATTTTCTAAATCTATATTCAGATATGACAAGCATGATTAAGCATACAAAAAAAACTCATCCTGAAAGAGCTTAGCTAAGTAACCTTTGCCCCTTGTGAATTCAGCATGAATCTTTTGCTTTGTCTTAATGGTGCAATCTAGGGAAAATGTTCCCTAATTTTTTTTTTTTTAAATCCAAATTAAAGTGCTTCTTTCAATGTGTTTTTATGTTTAGAAATTGGAAAAGAGTGGTCAACCTCTGTGAGACTTTAGCACTTGAACTGCATCTGTCTATGCTCAGCAGTGCATGTGTAAATTAGAGACCCTTTTCCTGCATCCCTGCTCCAGTTGGACCAGGACAGAGGTGTATATATACATTTTGCTTTTGCCTTTCCTCATGGTGAAATAGCTTATTTCTGTCTGAAGTTTCTTCCTGTCGGCCCCAGCCTTCACAGGAAAAAATACTGGTCCTGCCTTTACATCCTAGTCCCAACAGGACTCTTAAAACTTCTTATATTGTGTCCTGACAACAAAATAAAATGCTGAACTGTTTGGAGGGAACCATTGCTGCAGGCAGTTCTAATTAACTGGGAAGGTTTTCCTTTCCTGGAGTATATGTTTACTTTCTTACACTGGGAATAATAAGCAATTAGTGCTATGGAGCACCAGGCACTAACCTGCACATCTGAGGGAGGCTGAGAGTAGATCCTCAGGGTGGATAAGTAGAGTAATTCAAATCAAGTGACTGTAGATGGCTTTATATAGTGGGTTTTATGCTTATATGGTTGCTTTTTTATTTCTATAGTCACAAAGGGCTTCTACTACTTTCTCAAAATAATATGTATTCCCCTGTGGATGAATTAATGACGTCTGGAATTCCTGAGCAGAAGGCACTGGGGTCTGGGGCTTTGGGTTGGGTTTTTGAGGGTTTTTTCCCTTGGTTTTAAAAAAAAAATTAATTTAAAAGAAGAGGGAAAAAGCACACTCATTGCAGTGTCGAAATATCTGTATATTGTAAAAGTTTCTGCCCATTGATATTGATAGTGTTCAAAGACACTAACTGTCTAGGATTAGATCCCTAGAGAAAAATGATTTCTGCAATTGAATTTATCCCATTCTCTTGTGGCTGTGTGAGTGTTACTTGAAATTTTCTGCCTTTCATTAAATTAGGATAATCTTTGCTGAATTCACTGCTGAAAAAGCTTAGGTGAGTGAGTACAGAAATGATGTGTGGCTAGGAAGGGAACCTTCACGTGCCCTGAAATGGCTGTGAAAATACTGCTGCGAGACCTCCTTTGTGTGATCAACTACAAGGCAAAGGAGTTGAATTGCTGCCCGGTTTGGTGGATTATTTGTTTATTTGTGTATCATTATTTGCTCTGCGTGGCTTTTAATCCATTTGTTTTTCCAGTCCTTTGGTGATTCCCACACCTGTGGCAGCAGCAGGACACATCCATAGATCCGTGCCCCAGCCTAAACTCTCCAGCTGGGAGAGAAAATGCAGCACAAAAACTTTGCCTGGGTGGGGAGAGCCAGGAGTTCCAGCTGGTCCCATCACTGGAATTCCAGAGCTGATGGACAGGAGGTTTTTTCCACGTTGTCCAATGCTCAGGGGCTCAGGACAGGTCGGTGTTCCCGCAGTGGGAATGGGCTGGATCAGGCGTGTGTTTACAGCCAGCCCTGGATAAACCTCTCCTCCTCCATGTTCCTGCTAATCCCCGCTGGGTCTCATGCAGCACTGCTTCAGTAATACTTGTTTTCTTTTCTTCTTCTCCCCTTCCACCCCCTCCTCATGTGTAATTTGATCTCCGAGGCCTGCTCTTCTGCTTTGGCAGATTTTTCAGCTCTTGAATGGAAGAAGTTAACCACTTAGTTACTGCCAGGACTAACCCCTGCTCACTGCTCCCTCTGGCTCTTCCTGCGGACGTGCTCGGACTGACACAAGAAAAGCCACAAAGTCATCAGCTCTGAGCTCCTCATGTTAAGCTCTTATCTTACCTTTACTTTTTCATCTGCATTTCCTTGCCTTTTCATTTAAAAGAAATACGGAAATGCTCCCACTCAAGATCTGAGTCAGTGTTTGGCAAAGATATTTCTCTAAAATTTGTTTGCTGATCCTTTCCAAGCATCTCCTCATGTTAAGCTCTTACTGGGTGTCTGTGATTCCTCCCTTCCCTGGGCTGGCAGAAAATACTGAACTTCAGCAGGATCCCTAAACTGATGGAATTCTACCTAATGCACAGGAACTTCCAGTCCCTGCTCCCTCTTTCGCAGCCTTAATGAACTCTCTGGACAATGGAAGTTCAGTCATTAATAGTCAGTAGGAATTTATGTGATTTTTGTGTCTTTAAGGTACAAGGCTATTTTTTTTTTTCAGATATGAAAAGTGCAAGAAGCTTCTCTTTTTTTTTTTTTTTTTTTTTTTTTTTTTTCTCTGCCTGCAGATGTTTCAAAAAGCGTTCAGTGGAAGAGGTCCAAAACTTTTTCAGTGATGGGTGATGAGCCCCTTTGGACTTGAATTTAACCTTGCAGTCTTCAAATGCTAATACTCCAAACAATTCCCTGTGGAGCTCATGACCCGACTTGCGTTTTTACATGAGTGCAGTGAATACATATCACCATTGCAGGAATTTAGTAGTTTGTAAAGACATATCACCATTGAAGGAATTTAGTAGTACCTTCTGCCTTGTTACTACCTTAAAAAAATAAGGATTCTGCTCTGTTGCTTGAAAGGAATTTCAAATAGTTGAACATTCCATCTCTGAAATCCCACCACTTCCCAGCCACCTCCTTTGCTCATGAAAATTGCAAATAACAAACATCTGTTAAATCAAGGAGAAAAACCAACAAATGCACATGCTTTATTGCAAAATCCTTGGCTTTTCCGTTGATGTGTACAGTGGAGTTTTTGTAACCTGGCTTTTCTTGTTTTTTTTTTAAGTTTCTACGTACGAGAGTGGGACTTAGTAACAAGTACCAGAAGTGTTTAATATCTCCCTGTACATGCAGGTACCTCTGTGTGCTCTTGCAGGGCTATTCCAGCTGTGCTGGATGGTGACTAAAGGAAGAAAAACACTCTTTGCCCTCAGGTGTTAACTTCCCTTTGTTTTTGGGGTTTTTTATCTTATTTACAATAATACCTATTTTAGAATGGTCAGAGTAGTAGCAAGAAACTTTTGTTTTTAACATGCTCTTTTAACTAGCTGTTGTAAACATGTCAGCTGGATCTTGAGAAGAGCTTAAACAGGAAGGTAGAACAGTGGTCTCTAAAAATGTTTTGTGTATGAATTGGAAAAGGAGAGGTAGAAGTTTCTACATAAAAAGCTGGAAGAGAGACACTGGCAGCACTGCTGGAGTGGTTCTGAATTAGGGCAGTGGTGGAGAAAGGCTGGCATTTACACACATCTCTGGCACGAAGGTTCATCTGGGCAGAGTGGTAGAACCACTTGAGCCCTGTTTATCTGGGTGTGCATTCCTAATGCCAGTGGTATTATGGATTCCTAGAGCTCACCAAATAAGTGGTAGTTGTAGATCCCTCAGTGTCCTGCTTGCTTGGGCTTTCTCTTGCAGTGTATGAACACACTTGGAGATTTCACCAGGCTGATGGAGAGCACATTCTGTGTGAAAACACCAGCAAGGACTTTCTCACCCTCTCCTCATTACATGGAAGATATTACAAATAAACCCCAAGTGTCATTGCCTCCTTGTATAGTGCTGTCATAGCCAAGGAAGTGAAGAACTTTGGAGTATCCTGGAAGACTTGTTTTCACTTGTTCTTTGGAGTAGCTACAAGGTGTCTGAACAATCACTTGAGACTAAGAGGTGATCAGCTCATGAGACAGTTGTTTAAATCTGAGTTGGCTTTTAGCTGGCTGGGTGTGGGATGTGCACTCACCTCTAACCCTGCCAACCTTGGGCTCACCTTCTGCTGTGCTTTCTTTGGCAGAAGGAATGTCTCTACCATAAAAAACTCTCATTACTCAACATGCTCGACTCACTGAAGTTGTTGTATTCATTGCAAACAGCTCTACAAGACTCCACCAGAGTTTTTGTGCTGCACATGCCAAGAAGGTAGAGATGAGTGGCCAGGATTTGAAAGCTGCTAGTCCTCTCTATCTGATAGATTGCACTGTCTTCCCAAGCGTTTGGCACTTTGTGGCTAAGAGTGGATGAAGTTGTTTAAAGGTAGAGGATCTGAAAATCCAAAGGAAAACTGGAACCTGTCAGACAAAGCAGGACTAACCCCCAGGAAAACAGGCAATGCTGCATTTGCTGTCTGATCACAGCCCAGCTTTGTTACAGCTGCATCTGTAGCACATTCTGTGGTCATTCATGGATTTCAATATAGGCTTCTTTGATTATTTGCATACACACATACATACACACACATTTTTTATCAGCTAATGGTGTTAGGATGTGTTATTCCACTATGTGAAAAATACCATCAGAAGAGAGCTGTGTAGCATGGCAGTGTTCTGTGGCATGGATGTATTTTTAATCCTAAAGACAGTGACCTATGAATGCCTCAAATCACATGTTATCTTACCACTTACTAAGAAAAATGCATCTCATAAATTATGTGATTCTACATTTTGTTGCTCCAGAGGAAAAAAAACCTATTTTTCAGCTGGCACTGAGTTAGTCTTTATCACCAGTGGGGAAATTCTCAACTGCATTTATAGAAGAGAAAGATAAGGCACAGGTAAATTTAAATGTAAGCAAGAATTTGTTTTTTCTGGCACGCTTCTTTACTTCTTTGCTTTAACCACTAGTTTGTGATACTTCTATTTCAAGTGACTTTTTCCATCCCAAATCAGCTGAATGTGTCTATCAAAAAATGCCCAGACTTTGGGACTTGAAACACTGTTAACTTTCCATGTTTCAGAAGAGGATTTTAAGACAAAATTAAGCTCGGATTTTAAATGGGTGACAAACACTAAAGCTGTTTTTAACGGTATCGCAACAAAATTCACTCCAGCTGCTAACATGTGAGATGATGCCAAAACTCACTTTCTGCTCACAGAGTCCAGTCCTTTTGCTGCTGCTGTTGTGTGTGTGTGTGTTAGATCATTCTCTTTGGGATAAAAATCTGTCCTCAAATTCTGGGTAGCATTAAGAACATAAAGAATAAATATCTGTCTGCTAGAAGCAGCACAAACACAAAGGCCGTTGGCTAAATAGGTTTATGCTCTTGTAGGAGCATGAACAATAAAGGCTAATGGATACTGGATTGCATTAATGAGAGCAGAGCCAGCAGGTCGAGGGAAGTGATTATTTCCCTCTTTTTGGCTCTTGTGAAGCCACATCTGGAGCTCCTTCCCCTGTAGCAGATGCCGAGGCCCTGGAGGGAGCCTGGCGGGGGCTGGAGCCAGCGCTGCCCCCCGGGGCCGAGGGAGGGAGGGGATGGAAGGGGTCCCAGAGCTTTCATAACCACCCAACTGGTGGCTGGAAAGACTCTTCTCAGAGGTGAACAGCAAAATGAGAGAAGCAACACTTAAAACTTGCAACAAGGCAAAGCTGGGTTGTATATGAGGAGATAAAAAGTGTGTTTAACTGCCCAGCAGACTCAGTTTAAGTTTAGCTGCATAGAGCCTGGAAAATCCTGATGTAGGGAGATAGCCTCCCTCTGAGCAGGAGCTGGAACTGGAGATCTTCTGAGACTGCTCACAACCAAATTGTTTTGCCATTCTGCAGCAGAGAGCCTGAGTTGAAGGTTGCAGTCACTGTAGTCCAGAAATCTGCATACGTTTCATGACTGATCTCGTTCTAAGATGAGTATATAACAAACAAATGTGAGAGGGATTAATAGCTGACAGCAGTAAGAGTGGCAGAGGTTGTGTGACACCACCAGTATGGCTTTTATTTCTGTATCACCAGTTAATTTCATGGCATTCAGGAATGGCAGAGGGTATTTGCTCAAAGTATTTACAGCCCAGTTTGCCATGACACAAAAGAGGAAACATTGAAGGATGATGTTTGTAGCACAGGGACCACACAAGCGTGTCTGCCTGGAAGCATAAAGGGAATTAATTTGTTTATCTACAGAGGAAGTTATCCCGGGTAGCTCTTTGTGTTTAACTCCCCAAGTGGATGTGTTTCTCCTACAGTGAGGTTCTTCTGCAAGCGGGTTAATTTAATTTGAGATGAGGCATTCTTCTTCAGGAATAAGAACCCCAGGAGTTCATCAGAAGTGTAATCCGCATTAATTCTGCTGGCACTCATTGTATTAACCTTAATTGTAATGGCTGGGTGGTGTTCATGGGGGGCAGCCTTTGTACTGCAGGGAGTGCTTTGGGGATTCTGTGTTCCTACAGCTGCAGGAGGAGTGGGATAGGGACAGGGATGCTCGTCTCATGGAAAAGAAGTTGCATGCAGGATGCTTGGTCTGCTCTTAAAACCTCATTTCATCCCAGTTCCCTAAACATGACACTGGGCTGAAAAATGTGAGGACTAAGCTCCTCCTGTGATTTATGTAACCTTTCTCCTCCAAATCTGTGTTTAACTCCTCTTCTTTTGTGTGTGTTTTTGTTTCTCTCCCCCAGTGCAGTTGCACACAAGTTCCCTGTTAGGCAGGCAAGGAACAAGTAGATAGGTGTTGGTTTCTCTTAAAAGTCTGGTGCTTCCATAAAATATAAATTCTCCAGAAGTGGAGAGAGGATGGGATAGAGTGAGGAGAACTGTATTGTTGTTTTCTCAACGTCCATACAGGCTGCCAGCAGTGGGGATGGGAGCCTCAGCTCTTTGCTGAACTGTCTGAATTGAGGAAATGTTGAAGTTCTCTACCTGCTTTCTGGTGTATTAAATGGGAATATCCATGTTCATGTTTTCTGAGAAAAAGGTGAAAGTGCTTTGAACATAATGGTGTCCTTACTGTTATTTCTTTGCTAGAGATGTGACTTGTGGTATTTAAAAAAGAAAAAGCAAATGTTCTTCTTGCAGTTCAGTATGGGTTGAGAGATCAAGGATTTTTTTTCCCAGCTGTCTTTCATGTTTTAACCCCACAGATCAGAAGACTGAGGCAAAGTGATGCTGTAAAATAATGTTTAAAGAGTCTGAGCAATGTTTGCTGTTTCGGAGGCACAGACCTCAGATGCTGGAAGCATGCAGCTTCCCCAAAGTATTCAATGTTTGAAAACGTTGGAGGGCAAAAGAGCACAAGCACTAGTCAGAAACCTTGCCAAAATAAACTGTCAGATGTGAAGGCAAGTTTTCAGGGACAAAAAGGAAGATTTGCTGCTCTGTTGACTCTGTGTGTAACACACCAAGGGCTCCACACGTTGTGGTGTGGTTTGTGCTGGGATCAGCTTCCCAGGACATTTTCCCCAAGCTCTGTGTTTTGCACCCATAATGAACTCTGCATCCTTGAGCACCTCTTGCTCCAAGCAGCAAAAGCACCCCAAGCTTTGGGAGGTGAAAGGGGACTTTTGAGTGGAAATAATGCAGTTGTATACATACCCAATATGCCGTCTCCATTAAAGAGAGAGATAAGTAGGTAGATAATATATTTATAATAAAAATGATGCTTGTTTAAATAGGACACACACAATAATGCCAGAAAACGATCTATAAAAAATGTATAAGCAGAGAGCATTAATTGGTGTGTAGCCTTGAGAAACATGCAGGGAAAGGGCACAGTTTGCAGGAAAAAAGAATAGTAGGTAGTGGGAAAGTGAAAACTTTTGTGCCCTTGTGCCAGAGGAGCAGCAGTAACCACATTAGCCGAAACCTGAATCCCTGTGCCTGCAATTAGCGCAGAGATGCTAAGACAGGATCCCAGGGCAGGAGCTGCAGCTCCCCCGCCGTTTTTGTGCCGGGTTACAAACGGGCACCGCTCTCGGGCTGCCTCTGGACGCTGCCGGGGCGGTGTTTGAGCCTTTGCCGATCATCCCGCCTGTATCCCGCCTGCTCTCCCAGAGCTGTTGGTTCCCCCTCGGGCTGGCGGCGCTGGCAGAGGCGCAGGCAGGAGGAGGTTAAGGAGCGAGGGCGTTGCTGCACGCCTGATGTCATGGAGGCCGGCGGCGGCCGAGCCGGGGGCCCTTTGTTGGCAGCCGAGCCCCAGCAGCGCCGGGCGGCCGCCGCGCACGGCCGGCACCGCTCACTCTGCCCCACTTGCTTGGCTTCGCTTTTTTTTTTTTTAACCTTCTTACTACTTTTATTCTTTCTTCTTGTATTCCCTCCCCTCCTCCCTTCCTCTCTCTCCCGCCAAAAGAGTTGGGAAGGAGGGAAGATGGCTGGAGTTAACTCCCCCGGAGAGGAGGTGCGGGGCCCCTGGATTTTCCGCCTCTCGGGCTCGCCCTTGTAATGCTTTTCGGAGCGCTGGATTTCGTCGAATTTTCCTGGATATTTTGTTTTAGGCATCTCCTGGATATGTTGTTTTAGACTTCCCCTGGACTTTTTTTAGACTTTTACCGGATCTTTTTAGACTTTTTGTTTCTTAGACTTCTAACGGATAATTCCACATAGAAGAAGCTGAAGGAGGGGGGGAAGGGAAAACAGACAGCCGAAGCCAAACTCTAACAAATGAAAATGTTGGAGATTTGCTTGAAATTGGTGGGTTGCAAATCGAAGAAGGGGCTTTCCTCCTCCTCCAGCTGCTACCTGGAAGGTGAGTACCCCCAGGGGCCGGGCTGGGGATGTGATCCCGATCCCATCACCACCATCCCGGACACCAGTTTATCCCTCGATTGCAGCCGGGGGCCAGGTCTGGGGGGATGTTTGGAGCCGGCCAGGCTCGGGCTGGGCTTTGCCATGCGGGGCTGAAGAACCGAGCGGTGTCGGCGGCGTGCGGCCCCAGGTGCCTTTCATTAATGCAGTTCCAGAGGGAGCGGAGTTCTACCATTTATGGTTGTAAAATGTCAAGTGATACTGCCGAGCCCATAAACAAATCCCTATCTTCAGGCCTCCGCTTTATTATTTTTTTTTTTCCGGGGGGGGTTCGGGGGAAAATCTTCCTTATTTTGGACGTGAAAAAACCCAACTCCATTCTCAAGAAGAAAATTTAGTTGAGTCCATCAGTGAAATATTTTCAGCGTGCGTTAATACGTAATGTGTTGGTCCATCCTGGTTATCCCCTTTCTTAGTGTGCTTCCCACAGGCATTCGTTTAACTGAATTCTCTTGCATGTTTGCTTTTAAAAAGTGATTTTTGAGTCACGCCCGTGGTTTGTTGTAGACAGTGGGATGTTAAACATACGGACTCGACTGGTTTGGATAGAAAGCTTGGGCGGGGGGGACTTTGGGCTGAGGTCTTGCTTGGCGTGACCTCAAGCAAGATTTTCACCCTGCCGTGGCTTCACACCCTGCCCGTGGATCAGCGCTGTGGTCCCTCCTTCAGCCTCTTCACTGCACTCCCAGGGCTGTGTCCATCCCACAGGTCCAGGCTCCTTCAACTTCTTTTGTGTTGCTGGATGTTGTTTCAGTAAAAATAATCCTCCTGCCAGGAGGACCGTGCTAACTCATCAAATCAGAGGCACGAAAGGCAGCAGCTGATTTCCAGGGGCCTATCGCAAGTCGCTGTTGCTCAACTCTCAAATATTCAGTGCAGAAATGGCCCTCGGAAATTCATAGGTTAGGAATCTCAAAATCTACAAATGGCTGCTCGTGGCAAACTCACTTGAAGAAGTTTTGGATCAAGAGTCTGTGTTTATTGGATACATTTAGTGACTCTGAGGAATTTTCTGTCCTCTAAAATCAAAGAACAGTTTCCAGAAGACTTTTTCTGCTTATTTAAAGTTTCAGAAACCAAATGGTGGGCAGATGCATGAGTAATTTTGATGTTTTTATGTGACTGAATTCTTCTGCCATCTTTTAAGTATACAAAACCTCTGTCTGTGTCCCCTGCCTCTGGTATTGCTCAGGGTGTGTGGGGAGAAAGAGCCCCAAGCTGTGCTGGGCCTCCTGTCTGCGCTGCTGGATCTTTCAACACAGCCCTGGGAGAGCAGGCAGAGCATCTGGGGCCTCGTTTCCCTCTGCAGAAATGAATGCTGAAGGATGATGTTACAAGGGTGTTGCCCTCACTCTTTTTTGCAAGTTTTTTCTTTTGTGTTCATTACAACCACTCCCCCCCGTCCCCAGTTTGCAATGCAGTTTCATAATAGGATTAGGGCATAGTTTGACTTGGCTTTATAGGCAGTATGAGTTAAGAATGTTGGACACAAATAATATTGTAGTATTTCCACCTCCTGCTTCCCTGTGACTGGTTGCATATTTGTTTTTTATGTTGGAATGGGAAATGCACGTTGAAACGACTTTTACTTGATCTCAGTCTCACTTCTCAGCTCAGCATGGGGCAAACCCAAAGCCAGTGTCAGAGTGGATGTTAAAGGTGTACAGATATGGCAGTCGGGTCATAGACAGCCCAGAAATTCCATAATTGATTGGGGAACTCCTGGAGAGCAGGGTGAGATACTCATCTGAGGAAAAAGAAGCTTAAAAAAGGAGGATTTTCTGTAACTCCTTCCTAAACCTGAATAAATTCCTGGGCAGCTTTCTTATAAACATTACTATGAGGTTGAAATCATTGTTGAGGACTCCTCCAAAAAAATGGTGGTGGCTTGTCCCAAACTCCTGAATTCCAAGAGCACAAGTGAAATCCATTTGCTTGTGTTGCCCTTAGGAATGTAACAAGTTTTTACATATGGATTTGTTATTTTAAGCTTGGCAGATCATGAGAAGGTGGCAGGGTTGTGTCAAGGGTCAGAAACTCTGGATCATTGCTCCTGGATCCCTGTGAACAGCCTGTGATGGCAGGTCCATTTCCATGCACATCCCTCAGCCTCTGAGAAGGTTCTGAAAGAATTAATGAGATGATGGTGATATCATTGAAGGATTTAACTCTGCTGTTGTTATTGTAGTTGTATGGAAAGCTGAAAGTTTCTTTACTATAATAGATCAGGAAACCTTAAGCATAACTGCTTAAAGGCTGAAAGGTCCATGAGGTGCTTGGAAAACCAGTTGCAGCCAGGAGGATAGATGAAATTTTATGTAATTCCTTATTTCTGTATTCATACGTTAACAGAAATAATTTCAGTTCTTGATGGGATGTAACAAAATCAAGTCTATTTGTTGTATTTTTAAACACACTGTGTGAGAATACTGTGCTGAGTCTGGATTTGGTGTTAGGCTGATTTGGTGTCAGGCACATGTGTAGGTGTACATGTCCTTTGACCAAGTAATCAGAAATGTGGTTTTCTTTTCATGGTGGTCCCTTCTGAAAGGCTTTTATGCTCTGTTAGTTTGCAGGAACGAGGGTTGTTTGGAGATGCTCTGTGTGTGGTGTGGAGGGCTGGCAGGTGCTGTGGCCCATGGCCATGTGCTGCTGTCCTGCTCCCTGAAAAAGCTGAAATCTTCTCTTAATTTGATCAAAAATAAGTTCAAACTGCTTCTGACAATGACTGAGTTTTCATATTGACGTTTGAGCTGGGCATTTCTTTGCCCTCATTTCTATTCTCACTAGTAAATATTATTTTAAAATGTGACAGATTTGAATTTCTGTCATCTGCTTTTATCCTTTCTGCCTTTGCCAAAGTGAGTAATTCCTCACCCACTTCACACCAAGAAAGGGTAAAGAGTAGAAGGGAAGAGACACAATGAGTACTGCTGCCAATCTGATCAGGAAAACAGAACGTGTCCATGTCCCAAATAGGGACTGAAATAGTCTTGCTGCCTTTTTGGGCTTGGCTCTACCACTGAAAGGCAAAAGCCTTGTTTAAAACCTGTCAATGTTCTCTGTGAAGCTTAAAAAAGACATTTTGGGGACACTAGTTAAAGTCCTTTTGTTTTCTAACTGAAAGGACTCCTGTCCTGCCAGCTGTCAGACTTTTTTTTTTTTCCTAATTTATTTCTTTTAGCATCTTGTTACAGCTAGAGTAGACAAGCCTGGAGAAGAGTGGCAGCCTGTACCCATTGCCCTGTTCCTGGAGAGAGATTTTTGTAATGCATTTGGGCATGTATTAAGCCAGACCTAAATTGGCAGCACAGATTCTCATCTGCCCCAGTGTCACTGGGATCAGCAGGCAGGGCTTTGGTCACCCTGTTAGGGAGAGCAAATGCATTAGCCTGCGGTTGCTGCCTCCCTTCTGTTTGTTTCCTCTCTTCCTTGGCTATTTTCTGCTCCTCACCTAATGGCCTCTCATCTACCACCACTCAGAGTTCTTGCTGTTATCCACATTTCTGGCTTTGTAGTGGTTTCTTTGTTATGTGCTTGTTCCAGTGGTTCTTATTTGTCCCATCCTTGTAAAAAAATCTGATTGATGGTGCTTGCCACAGTTTCCCATGGGATGGGGTGAGGAAAAGGATTATCATTTCACAGGAAAAGCTGTAACTGTTTTCAGACCTAAAATGGATCATCCACAGATATGTCAGTCCTTCCCTGAGCAGTCTGTGGGGCTACTTAGTAAAACAAGGAAATACAACAGTAAATCTTGATGATTCTTGCTTGGTGCTCCCCCTGCCCAGGGCTCAGAACCAAGCAGACTTCCCTGCTTCTGCTCCTTCAATAAGGAAACAAAACCAAAAGCTGTAAAAGTGAAGTTGTTAGAAATACTGAAGTGTCATTAAAGTTCACTTGAATCTAGTTACTCTTCCCCCTTCCTCTCCCAGAGGTTATTGTCTAAGGTCAGGCAGAACTTAGTGGCAGATTTGAGAGTAAAGTTCAAATTTCTGCCATACCCACTGTTCCACTCCATCCATCTACAGCTGTGATTAGGTGACTGGAGAAAGATGATGTTTGCCATGTCACTAAGGGGTTATAAATGGAATAAACTCAGTGAATGAGCTCAGGCAGCACCTACAGGTCTGTGTAAGAGTGAACTTGAAGAAAACCCAGCAAAACAACCTACAAACAGACCAACAAACAAAAAAAAAACAACAGTAAAAGCCCCGAAATTATGGAACCATCTCTTGGAGGAGTGGGAGATGCTGCTTCACCGGGGTGCTCAGACAAGATCCAACATTGCAGTTGACTGTGAGGGTCTGTTTGAGCCTGAACAATGCAGCAGGAGCCATGGGTGCCCTTGTTCTTGTACTGGCATTCAGTAGTCTTGGTGCTGAGTATTTGGAGCACTGGAGATTCCTGGTGTCCATGTGGAGGGAGCACAGCAGGACAAAGGTGCTGGGAGGGGAAATAGGGCAGCACCGCTGGGGAGATTTGCCCAGCTCAGGGGAGTGGGGTTGGATCAATTTCTGCACTACTTCATCTCTGTGTATAAACGTTTGAAAAGTGGTATTTATCCTCATGCTGGCTCTAAGAAGGTAGACTTTCCAGATATCAGCCAAGAGCAGGAAAACCAGCAATTGCCATTATTGCAGAAGGGTATGTGGCCTGGATTGTGCAGTGGGGTAGTGGGAGAGGCTGAGCCTGATCTCACTAGAGGGATGATTCTGAAATAAAACATGAATCCTTCCTTCTTTTTGGAAAGATCTGGTTTACTGGTTCTTTAATTTTATATTTAAATCCGTATTCCATCAGGCATAGGGAATCTGTGAGGGCCACTCAGGAAAAATACTGAAACAGAGAGGCAGCTGCTCCATCATATGTGCTCAGAGTTGGAAACATTTGGAAGTATTAATTCTGCATTGCTATTCTGCCATTTATCATAATTTCTTCCAGGGGAAAAGAATAGTAGAGGGAATGTAGGGAAAGGAGAAGGCTTGGGTGGCATGTGCTGTGCCTCCAAGGAGATTACTAGATGTGTTCTGCACTCCCTTGCTCTACAAACCTTGTGGAAAAAATGCCAGCACAGTTTGTAAGCCCACAGGATGTTTGTTTTGTAGGGAGACAGGAGGTCTCCTCCTTCCCTCGGGACTGCCTCGCAGTCAGCTATAGAGGAGCCAAGTGTAATTCTGTGCTCCTGCCTGTTTTCCAACCCTTCCCTTACATTGTGAAGGAAATTTGCTTGCGTTGATCTAGACCAGAATTGTTCGTATCTGAGAAGTTCTCACACAGCCCCCAGCAATGATTCATGGCTTTGTATGAACAGTAATGAGCAGGAGATAGTTACACTTACGAAACCTTTTAGTGTACAAGCATAAATACCTTCTGGTAAAAACTTAATTTGGGGGGAAATGATGACACTTTTACGGCTAATGCCTCAAA
>VZTT01035267.1:4412-15163 GCA_013400855.1 Buphagus erythrorhynchus | reverse complement strand
CAACCTAAAAAAATTGTGCTCCAGTCATAGAAATGCCATGCAAATCCCCATGAGCTGACTTTTTCCAGGGAGGTTCCTTACCTTTAACAGTACTGATAGAAAGTCAATATTTAACAGAACAGATGCCACAGAGATACACTTCTGTTTCTGGAAATAAACCTGAAGGCCATACTGGACATGCCCTCACATCCCCAACATGACAAACTTACCACAAGGCCCCAGGGACAGCCACAGCTGGATCTCAGAGAGCTGCCTGGGTTTATCTGCAGATGAGGGACAATAACTGTAATAATTCCAGGGTCTACGTAAACATTCTTCCAAAAGACACTGGAAAACTCAAGGAACAAGTGCAACATTAACTTTCTCCAAGTCCTTTCAGTTAGGAAAACAAGTGGCAGAGCAGAGGTTTTTCACAGTTTAAAATAGCAATAAAGTTCAGCTCAGCTGAACAACACATGTCTTTCTAGAACTGTTGAGGCAAGGCATATGTAGGTTTCACTGGGAACCATTTTTCCCCCTTTCTTCTTTTGAATTCCCTCCAATCTTTTCATTTTAGCGACAGATAGATTGCAAGATGGATCCCAATAAGGAGCTACTTGAAGTTTCTCTTTCTTTCCTGTGACACTCAACACTCACTTTAAGGAGGAGGAGGAGGAGGAGTTGCACTGGATTCTCCCTCGTGCTTCCTCAAGGAGTGAATGCCTAAAAATTGATGATGGGTCTAAAATCCTTCTCAATGTTTCCCTGCATGCACACACAGCTATGGAGCAAAGTAGGCTAGGGGAATGCTGTCAGGCAGCCTGGAGCAGGGAAGCTGCAGGGAAGATCAAAGAACCAAGTGAAAAATAAAAGGTTGCAACAATTACACAAGGAAACCCAGCAGGAATATGCATTTGCTCTGCTTTCACACAGATATCTTCAACCACTGACAGCAACAGCCAGGACTACAATGTGAGTTTTGTGACAGACAGGACTACTGGAAACTCTAAGCCTACCAGAACAGCACAAACCCCCCACACAGATCCAAGCACAAACTGTCACAAGTTGGTATTTTCACTTCCCTCCTCTCTCCCCCAGACTTCTCCCCAGAAAAGCTATTGAATCAAAAAAACAATTTGGTTTTATCTTAAGGCAATGGCCATTTTAAGCCCAAGTTACTTTGAAATAAAAATAGAATTGTTTACCTTTTATTTTTTTCCCCTCCACTGAAGGAAAGCAGTATTAAAACCTAATCTCCTTTCACACACAACATAGGTGCAAGGAATTTGCATTCTCCCTGCAGAAGAATGCTGTGGGAATGACATCCCATGCACATCTCCTGAGTCCATGTGAACTGGAGGCAAACTTGAGGACCAGCTGAGAGAGGCAATAAAAAGATTGGCTTTATTCTATTGTAGGAATATCCCTTTGACTGTGACCCTGCCATTTCAGTCATGGTTTCTCTGGGGTATATCATGTCTAACATCTCCCACTGTACATCCCTGAGAGCAGAGGAAGTGCTGGTAACTGGGGTGAGTGCAGTCCTTTGTTTTTACCGGATATTTTCAGGGTAGCACAGAAAAAGCAATCACATCTGGGACCACCTCAAGGGGCTGCTGGCAAAAATCCAGAGGCTCCACAGAAGAAGCAGCAGATTGTGGATTTTGATGCCTTGGGCAGGATGTCTGTTTCCACAATGGCTGGGGAAGGAAGCAATATAAAGGGAGATGCTCTGATAAGAGCATGGCTATGACAAAAAGACTCTGTTCAGTACTAATTTCTTTCAGCAAGAAGAAAGGTACCCACAGTCACTGGGTTACAGACATAAGTCTCTTGCCTCAGTGAAAAGGGAACTGGTTAGTACTGTGGCAATGTTGAATACTAGATTTTAAAGCAAGTACAAAAATAGAGAGCAGAACAGATGTGACAGGCAGTGGGTTCTTCTCATTCATCCTTCAGTTATGCAGAAAGTTGTTAAAATAATTTCTTCATCAATTTCAATGCTGGTGGCTCTGTCCTGCTTTGTCATGGACAGAGGAAAATTAGCAGCTGCAAGGTGCAGCTCTGTGCTTTGTGAAATCAAGCAGCATTTCCACAATAAAAAATACCAGGCTTTAACTTACAAATTTGTTCTGCTGCCCCTGGATAACTGGGAACATTCACATTAGTGAACAGACTGGCATTACTGACTTGCCTATAAAGAGCTTTACTAAATCTTTAAAAAGCACGGTACAATGGTAACACTCTCCTCTTCTGGCTGCCAGCTGGTCTTTATGCCACCTCGCCTTATTTTTTTACCAAGGGGAAAAAGACAGATTTTGGATGTAAAGTTTGAGGCCAGAATTCTCTGTATAAACAAAGCTATTCACAGTATGATGGATAATCACATTCTCTTACTTCCCAGCATCTGCCCACGGCACATTGTCCCACCTGCCCTCGGGTTTGGCTCGTTTTACCTTTTCCAGGAGTAGTTTTATTTTGTGCATTCCTATGTCAAATGCCAGCACTGACAGCATCAAGGGGATGGCTGCCCCTGCACTGCTCAGACTCGAAGTTTCCCCTCTGGAGAATTTCTGACAGGCTCAGAGGCAGGATGCTAACGCTGCAGGCTGTGCCATGAGCTCCTCCTGGTGGTCAGGAATACTGGATTAACTTCCCTGGGTTAAGAGCTCAAGGATAAAAAGACAGCTTTTGAATAAAAACACAGCTTTCTACTGTTCTTCTCTTCTATGCTCAAGAAACACCTGAAGTGGAAACGTGAAATGAGGCACATATTCTGGGAGTGATGTAGAGGCTTTCATTCCTCACTGCCTGCACATGTGGCTAAAGGGAATGAACACATCCTTACCACTCATATTTGGGGCATTTTTCATAAAAACCACAAGTTTCACATTTTGTTCCGAGCAGAATTAATTTTGTTTGCTGTGCTTACCAGTCTTGTATGACCCACAGCCAAGGACATACATCCTTCCTAAATATTTATGTCTGCTGAAGCATTCTCCATGCTGAGCCTGCAGGACAGCAAGAGGGAAAGAGGAAGGAGTTATCCCTACCATCTTCTGAGATTGGAATGGAATGGAATGGATAGAATGGGAAGTTCTATCCTACTCAAATAGCATGGGTAAAAATACTACAGACAGTTGAATTATAACTAAACCTGGCCCAAAGTGTTAACTAAATCTCTTTGTTAGGCACAAGCAGCCAGAATCCAAGAGCTGCCATCCCAGAAAGGATACATGACAAAGGACAAGCAGGAACACCCAAGTGAAACAAGAGGGAGGAAAGAAAACAGTGTAAGAGTTCTTGCAAAGACTGTCACTAGCAATGGTCTCCACTCCCTTTCTGGCTGGCCATTAGAATATGGCATTATAACACTGCAGAACACCTGATTTCTTTATAAAGATATTTAAATATATCAATATATGACTACACTTATAAATTAATTTATATTAATTTACTATACACACTCTATCAGACAGGTAGTAGAAACATAACTGTGGCACCACATCTGCCTTTGCTCAGAGCCTTGCCATCAAAAACCAACTTGACCTACTGGGAAATTTCAGGAGGAGGCATCAGGCAGTTTCTTCAGGGTGTGCTAGCAGAAACTGCTGTTAATCCTGCCCATTTTCTGTACACACCCAAGATGCCTCACATCAGAGCTATTAAACCCAGCATCTTGCACTAGAAAGGCTCCTTTTAGAAATGTTTTGTCCAGGACATCCTTCTGATGACTTGGCACAGAATTGTTCAACAGCTGACCTAAGTAACATCAGAGGGTTCATTTTCCCCCACAATCTTAAGCATCCTTTTTTTTTTTAATTTGCTGCTTCTACATGATCACTGTCCTTTATTCCATATATAAGGAGCAAAACATGGACTTACAAAACCTAGATTTTGCTCAGGTTCTGTCACAGAGAGAGACAGAGAAGTGGATTCCATCATGGATCAGAGGGAGAGCCTGGCCCTGTGTCCAACTGCATTCCTGTGTACACAGTATTTACCTCAGAAGTCAAACCCTACCTGTAGGGAAAGCATGGATTAAATGTGCTGCATACACAGCACAAATATGCATCTTTTCTTCTGCACACCTCTAAGATACTCTGCAAAATAAAAATTATGCAGGTTCTATGTTTGAAAGTGATCTGAAAGTCCCTTGTCATAACATCTCCAAGAGAGAAAAACCTCTTTTTCTAAATTTTACTGTTACACTTTTTAAATTTCCCAGGTATTGATGATGATTTGGTGGTGTTGATTTGAAAGTTCTTTGGGCTGTTGAGTTTTACTAGTTGTTCACAGGTATGCCAACCTTTGGTCTCACATTGTGTCATTAATTAGCACCTTAAAATATCAATAGCATTTGGGGAGACAGGAAATCAGCTAGCAAGAGCTGCACTCAGAAACATCCCCAAAGATTTGGAGAACTTGAAAAATGTAGAAGGGAAGGTCAGAGACATCTCAGTTTACATATGAGAACCACATCAGTGAAAAGGACTCAGTACTTCACTGCAGAAACACTGCAAAGCATAGCCAAAAAAATTAAGTGAAGAAGAAGTAAAAATCTCTATAGATCTCTAAAATGCTCATTGAGATTCTGTAGCTTCCAGCCACAAAAACTAAAAATATATAGAAAAAAATCCATTTAAGACTTACCAGATTTTTGATTTTTAACTTGTATCGAACTTGGGTGCAACAAGTATACAAGTCAAAACATGAGAAATTAAATAGAAAAAAAAATTAAAGTCAGTAAATATCCTCCAGTTCAGATCCTTTGAAAGACCAGCCAGAATCTGGATCCATTATAGCCCAATCTTCTAGGCAGCAGATAAATTCAAGCAGAGGGATACAGAATTTTTAAATAAGTCTCCAAGAGATGCTTAGATTAGATGTTTTTATACAAAAGCAGAATGTGTCTGTTCAACCTCCTTCCATCCCGTTACTGCAGTGACAGAAATGCTGATGATTCAGTGCCACTAACAGGGCTTTCCAGGCAAAGCTGCTACATTATGATGTGACTGGAACATGGGACAAAGCTACATTCCACTCAGTTTCAATGTAACAAATGAAGAATGAAACAAACCAAAATGGCAATGGTTCAGGAAGAACTTTTCCAAAACTGCACAGTGGAGAGGTTCACTTCATATTATGCCAGTAGCTAAGTGAAAAACTGGTTTGGAGAAATAAGACTTCAATAACACTTCAAAATGCTCAAAACCCGAGCTCTCCTCAGGGGTTGCATTTATAAGAAAGCTCACACATTCCAGGTACCAAGGTGGATAACTCCAGGTTATTTTTTGTCATGTTTTATCACAGCAATGTGCTTGACTTCTGCAGACCTGACATCCATGCAAAGGACAAGAGAAGGCCACCTAAGGGACACCAAAAATCTCCCCATCTGGGCACAGTCCTCAGTGGGCAGTGGCAGGTTCTATGTTTGAAAGTGATCTAAAAGTCCCTTGCCATAACATCTCCAAGAGAGAAAAACCTCTTTTTCTATATTTTACAGTTACACTTTTTAAATTTCCCAGGTATTGATGTTATTGATGATGATTTGATGGTGTTGATTTCAAAGTTCTTTGGGCTGTTGAGTTTTACTAGCTATTCACAGGTGAGCTGATCACCCTGGTGGGGCTGCTTGGACCTGAACCTGCCTCTTGCTTATGCCCCCACACAGGGGAAGGCAGGGATGTCCTCCAGGGATGTCCTCCAGGGATGTCCTCCAGGGATGTCCTCCAGGGATGTCCTCCAGGGTCCCACCCCTTCCAGGGGCTGGCAGGGTCAGAATACTCTGACTTGTGATTCCTCTGACTCCTTCCCTCACCATTACACCCCAGAGGCTCTCATCACATTAGCAAAACAAAAGTTTAGATTCAGCAGCACAATCCAAAGCCTTCCCCTTCAAAGGATTCCTGCACAGGAGAAAGCAACTCCCAGGCAGCAGAAAGGGGCAGTTTGCCTTCTTCCCACAACAGGCCAGGATGCAGCAAGATCACTTTTTTCCAGAAGAGCACTGGGAGTTCTGAATCATCCTAAGTCTTGATCAAGGATCCCAAAAGAGCAAAACCACAGCATCACCCGAACACCCTTAGAAGAACAGCTCCATATTTAAAGATAGGTCACTATATCAGCTGAGGCATTAATACTAATCTCATCAGAATTATCATACACATGTTCAGTATATGAACTGGATAGAAAAAGGGTAGACAAGGTGTGCAAATCTAAGCAGATTCTTCCCTAAAAAACCCCAAAACAGTGGTGCTTCTAGCCAGAAACCAACCCTATTTTGGCCCTAAGTATTTCAGGTATTAAGCCTATTCAGTTCAACTCCTTCATGCAGGTGAAAGATCTAGTATTCCTGTAGCTAATTAATAAAAAATTCATTTTATGTATATGGTTTCTATTCTCTACCACTTCGTATATTTTGATCTGATTAGTCAACATGACATCTTGAAGATGTCAAGTTATACCACAACCTGTGCTCTAGTGCTTCAGCCAATGACTAGAGGTATGGACTCCACAGAATGTTTAACAGACCAGTGATTTCTTTTTTGTGTTGTTCCCAATCTTTTAGTTCTTTTCAGTGCACCACAACAGTGAGGCACAGAATAGTAACTCAGCTTTTTCTTCAAGCCATGAACTGTAAAATATAGTGAGAGTTCACATCAGTGCAGAAAAAAAATACGGAAATGGCTCAATGTCCCAACCAAGGGGAATTTAATCACTATTTTGGTGTCTATTGAAATGTGTAATAAAAGGACTAATGAAGGTATTCCTTTAACCATAGCTAATATTACTGGAGTTTGGTAGCTGACATTTTATACCATTCAAAATTGTTTTGAGATTAGAGGTAAGAGAAAATTAATGGCAGCATTACTGAAAACAGTCTATAAGCTGCCAGGGCACAGCAGTGGCCCTGTACTGAGTACATAAGGTTTGTGTGGAGGAAATGTCTGACATCAGAACCGTGAGCACTATGCAGGAATTCCCACTCTCCAAATACTTCACTTGTTCCCATACTGATCACTTCTCCTTACAAACCTCATTCATACAGGAACTGGGATGTATAACACTAAGTATCTTTCATGTTCTGAACAAACTGAACTTCTTCAAGTTCTCAAAACTGAACTTCTTAAAGCAAAATCCTCTTAACAGCAAAGAAAATGCACTAACAGAACCAGTGTCTAAAATAATTTCCTGTATAATAATTTCTGTAGCACCAGTAGAGGGATGTTATACAGTGTTTTTGAGTTTTCCCAAAGCATCTCACCAATTCCTCTTTTCTGACCTGCTGCAAAAGCCTGGGGAAAAAGGCATCCTTCACATGCCATGTCCCATTTAATGCCTGGTCTCCCTCCCAAGACTACAGCTCAGTATCACTTGTGGAGCTTAATGACAGGCACAGCTGTCCAGCAGTCTTTGCAACACCATCAACTCAATTTGCAGCGGTGCACTGCACAGCTCACAGATTTTTCTTCCCACTCCCAGCAGACCTGGGCTGAATATGAACAGACTTGGAAGCAAAATGGTTCCTCTCAAGGAGGAACCTCATCTGAACAACCAGTTCTGACATTACTTTTAGGATCTGGCAAATACACTTCGAATGCTCTCCTTCAAGAGCTGCAATGCTTTAACACATGAGAACAGCTCTGTTCAGTAACCATATCATGATGGAATTTAAAACCCTTTCTACAAGGGCTGGTTGAGCACAGGAAAATTTTCACTGGGCCAGAACTGTAAGAGAGCAATTCAAAGACCTTTTGTAAAAAAGTAAAAAAACCCCTTTGTAACTAGAAATCAACTTAAGAATGAAGCACAAGACAGTATCTTCTTCAAACTAATACTCGGCTGAAAGTGCTGCCAAGTTAAACCAAAACTTCCACAGCCCATGTCCTACTTAAGGAGACCAGAGTAGCAGTTCCTAGAGTTCTGCTGGCTTTTAGCTTAACCAGAACAAAAAGCCAAGTTTTATCTTTATGACTTACCACTGAAGTATATGATTCATGGGCAAATGTTTCTTCCAGACAGGTATCACATCCCCTACGTATGGACGGGAACTTCACTCACACTCATCGCAGCAAAAATTTCTTACAAGGAATAAACTTGGGGGCAAAGCATCACAAACAAGCAGACTCTTTGTATACTGTTTTTTTTTAGTTGACTTATATGTTCCAAAGTAGAGTATTTTTTCCAAGACCAAAGCAAATACAGCAGAAAGCAGTACAGATAAGTAGATCTACTAAGCCAAACACAATTCTTTGAAAATTTGCAGTAGTTATTCTAAAGACTGGATATAATTGAATTTTGAGAAATCAGACCTTAGTCTAGACGAAGCAAACTGTGCTATTAGCCAGCTGTTAGGTGGAATACTATGAGCTCTGGCAATGACAGATTTTATTCACTGTCTTGATCACCAGCTGTTTTTTCTGCAGGTAAAAATTTCAGTCACTACCACTGTAGAAACCAAGGTGTTTAACAACCCGGCTGTATCAGAAGGAGTAACAATAACATTCTGCTTTTACAGTTTCAGTCTTCATTAACTTTTGGCTTGAGACAGCTGACATTACTTACCAGCACTAAAAGTGTAATTTCAAGGGCTCCCAGGACAAATACTTCTATACAAACAAAAAACTAAGTTTCTGTAGAAACTAACAGCATAATTGACTTCCCCATATTCATGCTATTAGTCAGGTTTCCATCATCAATCCAAAGTTCCACCTAAACAAAATGAACTAGAAAAGGTTTGGTTGAACATGTTAACTAATGAGCTGCCACCACAAAAGCTTCACAACTTAGGCAGGTCAGGACAAATCCTCTAGAGAGAGCTGAACTTCACTAAATGTACAGAAATTAAAAGCTGGTCTTGTAGGCACGTTGCAAGTGGGTATTTTACCTCAAACACAGCAGAATACTGTTGATTAAAAACCAAAATCAGTAACTTTAGTCTTCAGGTACCAATAAAGGTATCTTGTTCATTCCCTGACTTTAGAAATTCAATGATTTTGCTGGATTTGGTAGCCCTGAAATCTTTAAAATCCATCTGTCCCTCAGGAAAGAACAATCCAGGTAAGTATTTCTCCATCCTCTGCAAATAGAAAAGCAGAAGATCAGAAACTCTGACTTTTAATGAAAATATGGCTCCAGCTGCTGAAGGCTATCCAGTAGCATTTAAAGCAGCACTTGAGATATTTCACATGTTTTCCAGTGTATTATCCTGTTATCCACTAAATGAAGTGTAACTGGCAAAAAACCAGAAGGGCCAATAATGAAGTTGCTTGTGTAGGTTTTCTTATGGGTATGAAACTTGTATTTGTGGCTCACTGAGGGGCTCTCTTAAGTCTATCATTTTANNGGGTCTCTCTTAAGTCTATCATTTTAAGACGAAAACATTACTATGAGCAGTGAGTTGAGTGTGACAAATCCAGATGAGTGTTTGATGGAAATGCATAGCTTGTAGCATTGCTTTTCAATCACAGTGATTAAGACCTTTTCAAAATATGTAGTTGCTCTGACAGACAAACTGCTCTTTCAGATCTTTGGCAAATCTTGGGCTAACCAAATTTAAAATCAGTTTTAACACATTAATTGAAAAGACGTAAAGGAATGTCAAAATACCACAGGAACAGATATTTGGACATATAAAAATTTCATCATCAACCCCTGTATTTGACTCATGATTTTTCCCTCCACTCAAATGACATTTGTTTTTGAAACAGTATAGAAGTTTCTGCCTCCTAAACCTGCAACACTATCATGTTTTAAACTTTAGGCTACAAAACTTCCCAGTTTGTCATGGGTTTTTAACTGTTCCATTAAACAGGACATGTTTGATGGGGTCAGCACTCTTGGTTTTTTTTTCCTGTAAAGCACCTGGCACTATGAAGTCAATGAACAGCTCTCCTAGTCATTACAGTCAACCATTAATTTTCTGTAAACCAGAAGCCAGGCTAAGAAGCAAACCTGAGCAGGATGCTGATCTCAAACCCTTCTGCCACCTGATTCTTCCAATGCCATTGGTGCACCATGGAGCTCAGGCTGCCATGGAGGACCCTCAGCACATGCAGCAGGGCAGAGGGAAAGGTTTTACACCAAGCTGCAGGGGGGACAGCCATGCTTTCATCACCCCTAGGAAAGCACCCACATGCAAACACTGCACTGCCACAGCAGCCAAAACAGGGAGCACTGGCAGCTGCAAACCAGGTGATGATGATGTCTGGAGGGAAAAATCAGCAGGAAATCCCCCAGGACAAAAGCAAATATGGCTAAGCATATGTACGTGTGAAAAGGAAAGCCCTTCTTCCAGAAACTGCACATGCTTCAAGGAAAAAGAAAAAAACCAAAACAACCAATAAATCAAGAGTTGAGTCAGGCATCAGTAGCATGAGAAAAACCTGAACAAAAACCAAGAGCAAAAATACAAAAATACCATTTGACAGCCTTCTTACATATCTAGATCTGATAATATGATGAATCACAAACACTTCCATCTCCTTTTTATATTAGGATTCAGAAAGAATATACACATCTTCACAAAATGCATTTAGTTGCCATATAATATACTTGGATTGAAATGAAATTTGCACTTGGAAAAAAATTTAAAAAACGTATGAGAATATTCCCTCACATTTCTCCACAAAACTTCTTCTTTAAAATGTGACATCAAAGGGCACAGAGATTGGACCTAGAAAAGTATTTTTCTCCTGAAGGTATTCTGTACATTTTACTGTATTTACACTGAAGCAAATGACCAGAAGTCTGAAGAAATTAAACGCTTT